>WNWU01000029.1:7333196-7355701 GCA_012654045.1 Ptyas mucosa
GAAGAGAAGAGAAGAGAAGAGAAGAGAAGAGAAGAGAAGAGAAGAGAAGAGAAGAGAAGAATATTATACTGTAAAGATGCTGTTCTACAACAATAACTCAACTCAAACAAACCCATCATAGATAAGTAGAATGATTAGCATTATGTTATATTTCTGTATTATCCTTTCTCTTGGAATACAATATAGCATACAGTATGTATGCAGGGTAGGTACTTCCCTCAACAACCTTGAGATACAGCCTGATCTGCGAGAGGACGGCCGGTGGCACAAAATTATCCACTATTTTTCATCATTGAGTGAAGTCTTCAACTTAGATCTCCTAAGTTTGATCCTGCCCCTTTAACCATTATACTAGTCTGGCTCTTACTTTCTAATTTCTGTCTTTTTTCAGCCTTAAAGAGTATGTAATGCCTCTCTTTTCTTTTTCTCTTGGCAAACCTGAAGTACAGAGGTGAAGCAGGACATTTTGAAACTCAGGTTCTGAAGTGCCACCTGCACATCCTGTAATATTATTCAATATTACTGTTCCAAAGCTTGGATAAGTCATCTCAGCTGGATTCCTCCAGACATTCCTGTTTTGGCCTTTTGCCTAGAGCAGGAGTTGGCAAAACCAAATCTAATTTTTAAACTGTTTCAGAATAGGGAAGAAACCCCTATCCATTGACCGTCCTTTTAAGGAACCAGCATGACTGCAAAATTACACCCCTACATTACAAAATCTGGAATTCTATCCAAATGTATGTTTAAATTGTGGATTTTTACCTATACCTTTTTAATGCTGTTTGCTGCCCAGAGTCACTGTGAATGAGTTGGGCAGCTGTATTGCGTATTTTTCAGAGTATAAGACACACCCTTTTCCCCTCTAAAAGAGGGTGAAAATTTAGGTGCATCTTATACACTGAGTGAGCCCCACCCACCCACTAGCCCCCACCCTTTGGCTTCTGCCTCCCAGCAGTTTACCTCCTTGCAGCAAGCAGCAAGAAGAAACAGCCCATTTCAGCTTCAGTACAGCCTCATTAGCACAAGTTGATTGGATCGGCCTCCCGACTCTCAGCTGTTTTGCTCTCAGCTGTTTTGCGCCGGCCTCTGCTGCTTGTGCAAAGAGGTAAATTGCTGGAGCAGATTTTTTCCCCCCTGTGCTAATCAAGCTCTGCTGAAAATGAAAATGAAAATAAAAGCAGGCTGTTTGCTGCAACGAAGCAAAATTGCTGGGAGGCGGAGGCAGATTTCTTTTTCTTGTTTTCCTCACCAAAAAAGGTAGGTGCGTCTTATAGTCTGGTGCATCTTATACTCTGAAAAATATGATAAATTAGTTTAATAAAGTAATACATCTTGAGAATTTGGAGCTGGGGCTTCCTCACTCCATTTTCTTAACCACCATATAATGCTGAAAACTTCTCATTAAAAATGTTTTAAAAGACCTTATTCAAATTCTTGCATAAGTCATCCAGGGAACCTTGTTCTTGGGTGGCATATAAATACCGGTAATACCCATAATGGCACTTGCACCATGCTGGGGACTCGATCATCTACTGTGGCAGACAACTTGTAGCTGCATATTCTTCGAGCTTCACTTTTACATTCACTCATCATGCGTTCACTCTCTGTACAGTCACCAGCTGTTTGGACATTTGTTCCTCTCCCTGACTGACAAATCTCCAAGAGGCAGGAGTGTTGCTATCAGAAAGGTCAGAGCAAAAGATGGTTGGGCCAAGGATGAATGAGTTGCCAGCCTTTTTTTTTTCATCTGGTGCCTGGAAAAAAAGAGACACAGCTGTCAATCTGGAAAAAGCTGCTGAGGGACACAAGTCATGTTACAGTCTGCCCTAAAATCCTGGTTGGAGGGAGAGGAGAATTTTTGCTAATAAAAATCCTCTGGTATCAAGGTAAGGTATGTCATCCAATCAATCATGTTTAGGACTGCTAGTTCTGAGTGGTAAAAATCCCGATGACCATCAGCAAAGAGTTCAAGGTTTTGGTCCTTTTTTGCTGCCCACCTAGAAGTCAACTCAAGGTTTCCTTCCCGGATTTGAGAGTGCTAGGTAAGTTGAAAAAGCATTTAATGAAGAAATGAATATGTCATTCAAGTGATGGACAAGAGTTGGAATCTTGCCATTCCCCATAATGGAGATGCTGTGCCCTAGATGTAGAATTATGTACAAGGAAGATCATTCATGTTCTGGAGGCCAAACAGCTAAAATTGATTTAAAGTGATTTGACTGTCCCTTCTCGTGACAGGATATCAAATCATGCATTATTTGCAGACGGAAAGTCCCATGTATAAATCAAAAATCCTATAAAAGGCAACCACGAACCTTTTATTATCACCATATGAACTCTACCAGGCTGAGAGTGATGCTCAGATCTTCAGGCTTAATTCCCACATCTCATTGCACTACTCCAGAAATAGCTCCAGATCTCTGAGTTCTCATGCCAACATTTGTATTCAATTCTAGAGTATTCACTCTAATTCCATTTGAGGTGATCTTCCTAGATCATCAGAGGCCAATTGTGATGTCCAACTATTTTGGAGAATCACCTGCTTTGTGGCACAAGGAGGTAGCAGCTCCAGGTAGCAGGCCAAGGAGGCAACAGAAAGAAATTTAGCTCCAATCTACCACGCAGATCAGTTTGCTTCCCAAAAGACCTGATTCACTGCATGTAATCTGAAAAGAAACACTTGTGAAAAGTAGATTAAGAATATATCAGTTAAAGAAGAGCCAATGAGTTGTCATGGGAAAGGTGTTGGGCCAGAAGCTTGGAGTCCAAATTCTAGTCCCTGCTTGACCATGAAACTCACTGTATAACTGTCAGGGTTCCAAGTAACACATCCACCAAAAGCAGAACTCTGAGGCAGGTAGATTCCTCAAAGAACATGTTTATTGGAAACATCATATTGGCACAGCTAGTGAAAACCAACTCTAAAAGTTCCCGTGGTTTTCACCTAATTAAAAGAGCAAAGGTTCCCCTCCCAAATGTCACTGGTCACATTGTCCAATGGATACAGCTGGCAGGCTGCTTGGTCACTCCTCTCCTCCTTCAGCAGCCACCTGTTGAGATGACCTTGGTTCCCACAGGAAAACTTTTTGTTTTGACTGTTAGCCAGTCTATCTACTTCGCCTCTCCTTACCCCCTTTCAAAGTTTGTGGCAACTGGGTGAATACGACCTCGTAGACGACCCTCATTCTGTCAAGGACCTTGGAGTACTCATCTCAAATGATCTAAGTGCCAGAGCTCAGTGCAACAACATTGCCAAAAAGGAATTAAGAGTTGTTAACCTAATCTTGTGAAGCTTCTTCTCCCGTAATATTGTACTGCAAACTAAGGCATACAAAACCTTTGCTAGACCAATTCTCAAATACAGATCATCTGCCTGGAACTCACATTGTATATCGGACATTAATACAATTGAGCAAGTCCAGAGGTATTTCACAAGAAGAGTCCTCCACTCCTCTGCTCACAACAGAATACCTTATGCCACCAGGCTTGAAATTTTGGGCTTAGACAACTTAGAACTATGCCACCTTTGGTCTGACCTAAGCGTAGTACACAAAATTATCTGCTACAATGTCCTACCAGTCAATGACTACTTCAGCTTCAACCGGAATAATACATGAGCACACAATAGATACAAACTTAAAGTAAACCACTCCAAACTCGATTGCAGAAAATATGACTTCAGCAACAGAGTGGTCAATGCCTGGAATGCACTACCTGACTCTGTGGTTTCATCCCCAACCCCCCAAAACTTTAACCTTAGACTGTCTACTGTTGGCCTCACCCCATTTCTAAGAGGGGCATGCATAAGTGCACCAACGTGCCTACCGTCCCTGTCTTACTGTCCCCATTTATTTGTATCCTTATCCCGTATTCATAATCATATTTATACTTATATCTGTTATATGTTTGACAAATAAATACATAAAAATAAATAAATAAAGTATGAGGCAGGAAAAGATGGCTTCAGCCAGGTCAGCTTCACAGTTGACAGTAACTCTCAAATCAACATCTTGAAGCTACTGTTGACTAGAGGAGTCCTTAGTACTCTCTGAGCTTGGTTGTTTTCTGGCAGATGTTTCATTACCCAAACTAGGTAACATCATCACTGCAAAAAAAGAACTAAACTCAGAGAGCACCAAGGATCCCTCATTTCAACCCTGAGCTACAAATATTCTCCTTTGTTGGTGATAAAACTAGGGCACATCTAGACAGGTTTTAACTCCCCAAGGAGAGGAGGATATATGGATATATATATATATATATATATATATATATATATATATATATATATATATATATATATCTCCTTCATTTACTAGCAGATACATTCCAATATTAGATCATTCACCATGCCAGAAATGCATACAGAAATTGCTTATACTAAAATAGTAAAATCCAGGTTTTTCCTTTTTCGATTTTGTTTTTTTATTATTATTATTATTAAAATGCCCTTCATTCCTTATGCAATACCGATTCCATTTGTCAGTAGCTAAAATAATGTTCTAAATTCAATATAAATTTTTCAGCAACCAAGTTCATTCCAGGCTCCACTGACCCAGAACTGGCATTTCATTCAGAGGTGGTTTATCACAATGCTCCTATCCTCCAGCAGCACCCAGCTAAAACAAGTTGCCAGCTTAACTAGACAGACAAAATTCAGTTCATTGGCTAAGCTGTAGGACCCCTTTCCTGAATTGACTTTCAGGTAAATCTGAGTTAAAAGAAAAAACATTTTATTTCTATAGAAGTGGTTAGGTAAAGGTAAAGGTTCCCCTTGCATATATGTGCTAGTCGTTCCCGACTCTAGGGGGCGATGCTCATCTCCGTTTCAAAGCTGAAGAGCCAACGCTGTCCGAAGATGTCTCCATGGTCATGTGGCCGGCATGACTCAACGCCAAAGGCGCACGGAACACTCTTACCTTCCCACCAAAGGTGGTCCCTATTTTTCTATTTGTATTTTTTACATGCTTTCGAACTGTTAGGTTGGCAGAAGCTGGGACAAGTAACGGGAACTCACTCCATTAAGCGGCACTAGGGATTCGAACTGCTGAACTGCCGACCTTTCAATCGACAAGCTCAGCATCTTAGCCACTGAGCCACAGTGTATGAACAGGAACAGCTTACTTCTGCCATTTTCTTCTTTAGAGAGTTTATAGAAATATCTGTGAATGGATCCACAAGTGGAACAAGAGCATTTGTGCTGCTGTTTCTTGTTTCTTAGGGGTAACATTCACCCAAGCCTTACACATTAAGTGATCAAGCTATCAATGTTTACCAAGAAAAAAGACTGGGTAGGAGATTTAATTCAAATTATTAATGTGATTTCAATGAAGCAAATGCATCTAAATTGTTGATACATTTAACAGATTCAAATCATTAATTCTATTTGAACTGATCATTCAACTGGATAAAAACATATTGAACATATTCACAAAAGTCTACCACATTGCTGAATTAATCCCAAAATGCTCAGATTTGGAAATTTGATACAATCTGAAGGGCCGCATCTATCAAATTGCATTTTCATCAGGTCTTCCACACAACCTCAAAAGAAGAAAGATCTATTTCTCAATCTCTATCTCTATTGTCACTAGCTCTAATCTCTATTCCTGTAATTCTCATCTCTATATTTCTGAATAGGACGTCCTCAATTTACAACCACAGTTTGAGCCCAAAATTTATGTTGCTAAGCAAGGCAATTGTTAAGTGAGTTTTGCTCCATTCTATGAGATTTCTTGCCACAAGTTGATAATTGAATCACTGCAATTGTTAAGTTAGTAACATGGTTGTTAAGTGAATCTGGCTTCCCCATTGACTTTCCTTGTCAGAAGGTCGCAAAAGGCGATGACACTGCAACTGTCATATAGATGAGTCAGGAGCAGTAGTGGGTTCTGCCCGGTTCCACCCGGTTCCGTTGAGCTGGTAGCGGTGACAGTATGACATCACTGAGCCAGTTCTGCTCCTCCGCCCCCCCCCCGCATTATTCTTACCTTTTATTTGGCCCCACCCCCAATCTATTGCTGCCTCCTGAGTCCCAGCTGATGGCTAGAGGGAAAAAAACTATTTAAACTCTTGCCGCGGGGCTTCAAAGGGCCGCCCTACAGCTGATCAGTGTTGAAAGCAAACAAATGAGTAGACCGGTGCCTGCAAAAAAAAATGAGTAGACTGGTGCCTGCAAAAATAAATGGGTAGACCAGTGCCTCCAAAAACAAATGAGTAGACCGTACAGCTCTGCAAGCAGTTAAATGCCTGGTAGACCAGTACCTCTGCTAAATCCTAAAGAATTGTCACATGACCATCAAGCCACACCCACAAAATAAGCCACGCCCACAGAACCGGTAGTAAAAAAAATTAGAACCCACCCCTGGTCAGGAGGGAAGGAAGGATAGTGAAACCTGACAGATAGAAGGAAGGGAGGGATATTTCTCATTTAGCCTTACTGAAAGACACAAGAGCTAAACGGGAAAGAATCAGAATTTTGAGAATGTATTTACTTTTAATTTTACAAGAAATAAATCTAATGACCATGTAGATGATTCAGAATTACATAAGCAATAAAACCATAATTACCTTTGTATTAATGTCTGTAACCCGCGTAGGGCTTTATTCAGCAAAGTAGCTCATTGGCGCCTGACGCGAGTGATAGCAGAGAAAGTGATTAGGACGAGATAATTGCTAACCGAGCGAGATAGGTAGGCATTAATTAATAATTAACTGTCTAAGTAGAAATCTATAGGAAAATGTGATTAATTCTCCCTAGGTTTGGAGGGACTGACACTTATTAAAACATCATAAAAGGTTTCAAATACCCTGGAGTTCCTTGTGTGTGTGCATATTTAAAGAAAATTCTGGAATAAAACCCACTCAGCTGATTATAAGGGTTAGCTGTCGAGGTTAGATTCATTTCTACCACCCCCAGAAAACAACCTGGTGCCAGCTGAATTCAAACAGGAATCAGATTTATGGCTGATTTCTACTGCAGGGCAGTGGTGAAATTCAAATTTTTTACTACTGGTTCTATGGGCGTGGCTCGGTGGGCGTGGTGTGGCTTGGTGGGCATGACAGGGGAAGGATACTGCAAATTCTCCATTCCCACCCCACTCCTGGAGGAAGGATATTGCAAAATCTCCATTCCCACCCCATTTTGGGGCCAGCCAGAAGTGGTATTTGCTGGTTCTCCAAACTACTCAAAATTTCCGCTACCAGTTCTCCGAACTGCTCAAAATTTCCACTACCGGTTCTCCAGAACCTGTCAGAACCTGCTGGATTTCACCCCTGCTTCAGGGGTTTCAAACTCAAGGTCTAGGGGCCAAATCCAGCTCATGGGGTGTTTAGATCTGGCCTGCGTGGCCACCCTGGAAACAGTGAGGGAGCAGCCTTCGATATCTCTGCCAGCGAAAACAGGCTCCCAAGCTCCATTTCCGGCTGTGAAGGCCTCCTGCAACCCTCTGCCTGCGAAAACGGAGCTCGGGAGGGCTCTATTTTCACTGGCAGAGGGCTGCAGGAGGCCTTCACAGCCAGAAATGGAGCCCGGGAGTCTGTTTTCACTGGCAGAGAGCTTGGGCTGCCACAGGCGCCCCCAACATGAGTGACATTGAGCAGGCCATGCCCTCCCCTTTTTTAAATTTATATTTATATGTCGCCCTTCTCCGAAGACTCAGGGCGGCTTACAATGCGTTAAGCAATAGCCTTCATACTTTTTGTATATTTATACAAAGTCAGCTTATTGCCCCCACAATCTGGGTCCTCATTTTACCCACCTTAGAAAGGATGGAAGGCTGAGTCAACCTTGACTCTGGCTACACCCACCCTGTCCCCTCCCCCCTTGAAGTCAAACACAACACTGATGTGGCGCTCAATGAAATCGAGTTTGACACCCCTGCTCTACTCTATCTACCCTGGGTTTCCAGACTGGAAGCCCTGAAGCTTTCCAGATGTATTAGAATTTGATTCCTGCCATGTTCAGCTACCTTGGCCAAGGATGCAGATCCCCCAAACCTGGGAGACATCAAATTAAGGAAAGATCTTCTAGAAAACCTTCTGCAAAACCTTTGTGCAAACTCCAGCTCAGCCTGATTCACTGTCACATCAGCTCTGTTGTGATAGCGACATTCTCTTCTAAACACATTCTTAATTTCCTTCTAGCACTAGACTAATAACAGGTTTTTATCATTCGAGGTCTTTTTAACACAGGGTGAATATCATTTCATTATTAGTTTCTGTTGATAATAATCACTGGTTATTTTTCACTTTTAGGGAGTTGATGTAATTAATTGACTTTTATTAGTACGGTAATGGCATTATTTTTATCCTGGAGCTTCTGGCTTTTCTCTCTCCCTCCCTCCCTCCCTCCCTCCTCCCTCCCTCTCTCTCTCTCTCTCTCATAATGATATTTTATTAAGCAAGTAAGATATATAACAAAATAATTAATTTGGGCTGCATTCCTCACAGAATGTTAAACCTAATTAGCTAAGGGCCTAGCGGCTACATTTACACAAAATGCAAATGTTGGTTAATGTTCACTTGGTTTATTTTGTGTGTGTGTGTGTATACACACCCACCCACACATTCACACACACACACTCACTAATCCTTTCAGTATAATCAACCTTACATAGCCCATAAAATGAATATGAAATAGTAAACCACACAAATTAAAGGCACAACATAAGGGCGAAGAAATGAAAGTCTAGCTAAATTAGATTGCACCAACACAATTCACAACCTGGCTACACTTTTTATATACTTTTATTTATATATTTATGGTTGCATATGCTACCTGAGTCCAGTTGGTCTCTAGGACCCTCTTCCCTGCATTCAGCTCTCTTTTACGCTCTGCCCATTCTCGTTTCCTTATACCCAGTGGTGGGATTCAAGTAATTTAACAACCGGTTCTCTGCCCTAATGATTTCCTCCAACAACCAGTTTGCCAAACTGCTCAGAAAGTTAACAACTGGTTCTCCTGAAGGGGTGTGAACTGGCTGAATCCCACCACTGCTTATACCCAATGCTGCAGGAGATGAGGAAATAGAAGGGGAACTCAACAAATTTGCAGATGATACTAAGCTGGCAGGAATAGCTAACATCTTAGAAGATAAGCTCAAGATACAGAGGGATCTTGACAGACTTGAACATTGGGCCCTATCTAAAAAAATGAAATTCAATGTAGAGAAAAGTAAAGTCTTACACTTAGGTAAGAAAAACCAAAAGCACACATATAAAATGGGGAAAACCAGGCTTAATAGCAGTGACTGTGAGAGGGATCTTGGAGTCTTAGTGGACAATCAGCTGAATATGAGCGGGGAATGTGCAGCGGCAGCTAAAAAAGCCAATGCAATCCTAAATTGCATTAACAGGGGGATACAATTAAGATCAAATGAGGTACTACTACCACCCTATAAAGTCCTAGTAAGACCACACCTAGAGTACTGCATCCAGTTTTGGTCACCACGCTATAAAAAAGATGTTGAGACTCTAGAAAAAGTGCAAAGGAGAGCAACCAGGATGATTAGGAGGCTGGAGACTAAAACATATGAAGAACAGTTACAGGAATGGGTTATGGCTAGTCTAGTGAAGAGAAGGACCAGGGGAGACATGATAGCAGACTTCCAATACTTGGGAGGCTGCCACAGAGAAGTGGGGGTCAAGCTGTTTTCCAAAGCACCTGAAGGCCAGAAAGGAATAATGGATGGAAACTGACCAAGGAGAGATTCAACCTAGAAATGAGGAGGAACTTTCTGACAGTGAAAACAATCAACCCATGGAACAGAAGTTGCCTTCAGAAGTTGTGAGAGCTTCATCACTTGAGATTTTCAAGAAAAGATTGAACTGCCATCTGTCAGAAACAGTATAGGGTCTCCTGCTTGAGCGGGGGGGTTGGATTAGATGACCTTTGAGGTCCCTTCCAACTCTGTTAATCTAATAATTCTGTTAGATCAGCTTTCTTCCGTGGCATTTGCAAGAGAGTTCAAGGATGGTAGTATATAAAAAGAGCTCAAGATAACAATAGCAATAGCATTTAGGCCAATATACCACCCCTTAGCGTTTTACAGCACTCTCTGGGCAGTTTACAATGATTACAATGCAAAATAGCTACAGGGGTAAAGTTTGTGACCATGCCGAAGTAGCTAAGAGACCCTCCCTCTTCAGTGTCCCTAACGGAGCGAGTAGATTCTCTCCAGAATATTGGGGGGGGGGATATAAAAAGGGCCCTAGCAAAAGCAACGGAGAGTCAGAAAAAACCAAGCTGATAAAAAAAGGAACTTCCCACATAGGAGAAGCATTATTTGCCCCCAATATTGCCCCCAACAATCTGGGTCTGTCAGATCCATATATCTGCCATTCTTCATGGAAGAAGTGGGGGATTTGGAATTGTCACATTTACCGTATATACTCGTGTATAAGCCGACCCGCATATAAGCCGACTCCCCCAATTTTACCCCCCAAAACTGGGAAAACTTGTTGACTCGCGTATAAGCCGGGGGTGGAAAATGCAGCGGCTACTGGTAAATTTCAAAATAAAAAAAGACTGGTCAAAAGTGCGAGGACCTGTCAGAAATCACTTTTTTCAGCCCTCTGGGTAGTCCTTTTGTGCACATGGACTACTCAGAGGGCTGAAAAAGTAATTTTTGACTGGTCCTTGCACTTGTGACCAGTCCTCAAACTTACGACTGTCCTCACATTTTACGTTTCTGCCCTATCTTGTCACCATGGTGAAGAGAAGCAGTTGTGAAATGAGTGACATGGTTTTAAGAATGCTGCACGGACATAAATGTGAGGATGGTCATAAGTGTGAGGACCAGTCAGAAGTGCGAGGACCTGTCAGAAATCACTTTTTTCAGCCCTCTGGGTAGTCCTTTTGTGCATATGGACTATTCAGAGGGCTGAAAAAGTAATTTTTGACTGGTCCTCACACTTGTGACCAGTCCTCGAACTTACGACTGTCCTCACATTTTATGTTTTTGCCCTATCTTGTCACCATGGTGAAGAGAAGCAGTTGTGAAATGAGTGACATGGTTTTAAGAATGCTGCACGGGCATAAATGTGAGGATGGTCATAAGTGTGAGGACCAGTCAGAAGTTCGAGGACTGGTCACAAGTGTCAAAGTGACCAGTCAAAAATAACTTTTTCAGCCCTCTGAGTAGTCCATGTGCACAAAAGGACTACTCAAAGGGCTGAAAAAAGTGATTTCTGACAGGTCCTCGCACTTTTGACCGGTCTTCGCATTTATGACTGGTCATCATTTATGCCCATTGTAGCATTCTTAACAACCATGTCACTCATTTCACAACTGCTTCTCTTCACCATGGTGACAAGATAGGGCCAAAACATAAAATGTGAGGACAGTCGTAAGTTCAAGGACTGTTCACAAGTGCGAGGACCAGTCAAAAATAACTTTTTCAGCCATCTGAGTAGTCCATGTGCATAAAAGGAGTCCATGTGCATAAAAGGAGAGGGAGGAAGAGAGGAGGAGAAGAAGAAAGGAAGAGGAAGTAGGGAGGAGAAGAAGGGGGGGGGGAAGAGAAAGTAAGAAGGAAAGAAAAGAGGTGGTAGGTTTGAGGAGAAAGATTGCTGTACAATAAAAAAAATGAAAGGGAAGAAAACCAACCCCAAACACATATACAGATATTAAGATAAAGAATGAATTGTTAAACTTTAAAGAATAAAAGAGAACAAATATGAATAAATAGCAATAATTAGAAACACACATACAAACATACAATGTATTTTCTTTGAACAGAATATTTGGCCGGTTCACAAATTTAAACAGTGTTTAGTCATTTCACTTAAATTTACAATTTCTATATTTCCTTTTTGCCATATTTATTCCTCATCTATTTTTTAAAAAACCAATATTACCCTTCATCCTCATCTCTAATCTTAATCAAATTCAATTTTTCACTTTTCTATTTCTATATTATACCCCTTCCCATTGTCATCTATTTTTATATCAATCCTCACATTGCTTAATTATGTAATATTACAGTTGTTTAATACAAATTCAACATTTTAATATAAATCAATTAGTTATATAACTATCTTTTTTGTATATTAATCAATATGAACATGAATATTCCAATTATTTCCATGCAATCCAATTTCTTACAAATCAATTAATTATATTTACCAATAATAATAAACCAAATAATTTCCCCCAATATTCTTCCAAACCACAACTTAACCATTTCTGCTTTCAACACAATATACAATTAATAATATCTCAATTATTACAATTCCCTATTTAAATAGAGCTTTTTCTTTCTTTTGTGTTTTAAAATCTTGAACTCCCCTCTTTTGCCATTTGCCATAAATTTCCCATTGTTTGCACCAACCTTTTTTGATGAGGAAAAAGAAAAGAAATCTGCCTTAGCAAACAGCAAAGCCAACAAGCTGTTCTAGTTTCACTTTTGGTTTCAGCACAAGGAGGAAAAAAAATGTGCTCTTTGCAGCAGGCACCTTTTTGCAGCCGGCGCTGATCTTCTCATTTGTTTTCTTTTAACCCTGATCAGCTGTAGGGGGGGCCTTTGAAGCCCTGTCGCAAGAATTTAAAGTTTTTTTTTTCCTCTAGCCATCAGCTGGAACTCAGGAGGCAGTCCCAATAGATTGGGAGTGGGCGGGGTAAGCAAACCTCGTTCTTCCACTGTTTCCTAGCTTGCAGGGGAAAAGTCATTTTTTTCGTGACCCGCGTATAAGCCTAGGGGGCGTTTTTCAGCCTGAAAAACGGGCTGAAAAACTCGGCTTATACGCGAGTATATACGGTAAATCTTTTCCTATGTGTCCTAAGTATCCAATTTCTTGCCTGGTCCTCTTTGTATAAACTTTAACCTGTTTTATAACCATTGCCTGGTGCCAGGAATGCCTGGTGAATTCTCACACCTCAGGAAATGAAAGGGGAGGGGGCAAACAAGTGGATCGTAAGATGATCCTGATAAGCTCTTCGTATCTGTTTGTCAGGCTGGTGCAGTTCATCTTCATACTGGATTGGTTGGAATCCACATCAGATGGTGGGGAGGGGGTTCCTAATTTCCTTTATCCTGAACTGCATTCCCTGAGGGGCCCCAGAGCCTGCTCTGAGTTTTGACTTGTTTTCATCCCTTTCAATAAAAGGTTCCTTTTGAAATACAAAGTTCTCAAGAGTTTGTACTTTATTGGAAAGGGGGGAAAAGCTGGTCCTTACAGGGTCCTAATTTTTCCAACCTTAGAAGAATGGAAGGTTGAGTCAACCTCGAGCCCTTCAGGATCGAACTCCAGACTGTGGGAAGAGTTTGCTTGCAACACTGCACTTTAACCACTGCAACACCAAGATGGTGACCCATGGAACCCAGTGGTGGGATTCAGCCAGTTCTCACCTATTCGGGAGAACCGGTTGTTAACTTTCTAAGCAGTTCAGAGAACCGATTGTTGGAAAAAATCTTAATTTGTTTTTTTCCACTTTACAGGGCTAATCCTGTAAGGAAGGCAGGAAAGAAACATTCTGGTGTTGTTTCTAGCCTAATCTGTATTGCCCTGCTTACAGAAACTGCCTCTCTGGTTAACCCTTATTACATTGTAACAGCTAAGGTGAAGCACCCATCGAAATCAATGACGTTGGGTTGACCACGCCCACATGGTTTTTAATTATCTTAACTTCTGTATTGTATGTATTTTTAATTCTGGCTGTTGGGAGAAGGCCGGTATACAAATTAAAATAATAATAATGATGATGATGATGATGATGATGATGATGATGATGATGGTCACATGATCACTGAGCCACACCTACCCAGCTGGTCATTAGGGCAGAGAACCGGTTGTTAAATTATTTGAATCCCACCATTGAGGGAACCCAAACTCCTGTGCTTGCATGTGTGTGTGTAACACAACACATGTAAGACAGGGCTTAGGTCACTCCTTGACTTTTTTGACCCTTCTTGATGCCATTGCCCTTCTGGCAGTCCTTCTTTCAACATTCACTCCTCAAAGTAAGCCCCAGGCTCCCTAACACCCTTCTCCCAGCGTTTCCATATCTCATAGTCTTTCCATCTTTTTCTCAGCTTTCTAGCTTCCCCCTAAGACAAGCACATTCATTTATTTTGTCACTATAGGGATAGCTTGCAATCCTTCACTCCATTTCCCCCTTTCAAGCTTAATGAGATGAGGACTTTACAGGTTACACCCTGAAGCGACTTTGCTCAGCCCCGTGGCCGTATTGGTAGGAAGGGCAGAGAGTGCAGGAGGAAAGCTTGTAAGAAGTCCCCAGCTGCAGAGCAATGCACAACTTGGCTCTTGCCACTGCTGGACCCACGAAGGCCCCCTGGATTACTCATTCCTGGATTGTGTTTTCATTCCATGGGCTGAAAAAGTGACCCTCCCCCCAGCGGAGAAAGCTACCGCCAAAAATCTGAGCTCTCTGCTTGAACAGAATAGATAAATAACCTGCTAAGGATTAATTTTTATTTTAATTGTGTGACAACTTGAGATGGGAGCAAAGGGAAGAAAATGCCAAGCTCTGTGGGCTTTTTGTTTATGCATCTGATGAATGCATGGAATTAGATGTACCTGGGGGAGGCCCGACTGGGCTTAATTATTTTCTGTTTGCAGAGCTGTTAAGGAGCCTAAGTGGGGAGCGATAGAAGAGCAGAAGGTATTAAGTGACTTTAGAGATGTCACTGCTGTATTGCCAAGATCACAATATGGCACAAAATTCAGCTCTGGAGAGAACAAGGAAGGGAGAGTCTTCCAGCAGCAGCCTGTTTTGGAAATGAGGGGCTGAGACATGAAAAGATATAGCCAGTTCAAAAATGTAAGTTTATTTTTATTTTTTTAATAGTCTTTATTCAACTTTCCTTTTTTTAGTTTTAAAAACACATTTCCATTTTTACAGCTTTCAACTATTGGTAACAATTCAAATTTCATAATTCCAATCTATGGCCTATTATTTTATACATTATGTTCATCTTTAAATATATAGTATCTTTTACTATATTCTATTTTTGTTCTTCATTAACATTGATTTAATCCATTCTTCATATATGTAGCATATCTATATGTATTTACATATTCCTTTTATCCTTTAACAACAAAGTCCTTGATTGTGCGGAAATAGAAATTAACCATGGAGCTTAAAGACAGAGAGGAATCAGAGTATTACAAGAGTTGGAATATGTGATATCAATGGCTTGAAATGAATGTAAAATTGATGCATAAAGATAATATAGAAAGTAAGTTAAATTGAAAATTACATATAGTTATAAATATGATAAAACTTGCAAAAATGTAAGTTTAATATAACCTGTTTTGCCAAGTGTCAGGGCAGTGATCTAGTGCTCAAGCAATTGGTTCTTTTGGATCCAGGGACAATGAACACTCTGGTAAATAAAGAGATTTAAACTTTATTATTCAGTGTGGTGGTTCAGCTGTTAAAATGCTGGGCTTGTTGGCTGGAAAGCTGACAGCCCAGGTTCGAGACCCGAAATATATGCAACAGGGTGAGCTCCCGTCCTTGACCCAGCTCCTGTGAACCTAGCAGTTTGAAAACATGCATATGCAAGTAGATAAATAGGTACCACTTTGGTGGGAAGGTAACAGCATTCTATGACATCACACTGACCAATGTCTTCGGACAGCGCTGGCTCAATGGCCTTGAAACAGAAATGAGCACCACCCCCTATAGTTAGTTTCATGACCCTGTTGGAGTCTGAATCTGAAGGGGAAGACGAACAGCTGACAGAGAGCAAGAGAGTGACTCGGTTGGCTGTGGAAGAAACTGGGGAAGGGAAAAATCAGGCTGGGCAGAGCAGGGGAGAGGGAGTTCAGATGAAGACCAAGACCCACCCCCTCCTCATCCTAGGCAGCGCAGGGAGGAACGGAGAAGAGAGCAACATGGGTTGCATGGCTTATGAGAGAGGAAAGGGACCTGATCCTCTTTACAAGGCACAGCTGCTGATGGAGTTTAAAAGGAGAGGCAAAAGGGAGGGTCAGTTGTCGGGAACAAACACTGAGTTCATCTGGTGCTTATATGAGTTCCAGGCATCCTCCCAACTGGTATGATTTACTGCCGTGCTACTTCACTTCTAGAATTCCCTATTTTGCTTGCCATGCTGGAATAATTACCTTATCTTGCCTTGTTGGATTTATAATTAGATGTTTTCTGCTTATAATGTTTGGGACTTAAGTATTGTCAGCCAAAGACTATTACAGGTTGGTGGAGGAGTTCTCTCCAGGCTGGAGAGTTGAAAGGGACATGAGGGGCACAGTTGGCGATAATAAAGATAATAAACGAGACTGTCTTCTGCCGCCAGTAGTCTCCCACCGACCAGTGCGCTCCCACAGAGAGGGCCTCCTCAGGGTGCTGTTGGACAAACAATGCCAGCTGGCGGCCCCCAGGGGGAAAGCCTTCTCTGTGGGGGCACCCACCCTCTGGAACGAGTTGCCCCCAGAGATACGGCGGATCCCGGATCTTCGCACCTTCTGCGGTGCCCTAAAGACATTCCTGTTTCATCAAGCCGGACTGACCTGACCTACTCCTTTAAATTGTTTTAACTTAAATTGTTAAATTATGGGTTTTAATACAGGGGTTTTAATTGTGGGCCAAATTGATTTAAATTGGATTTTAATACTGTTTTAAATTTTGTATTTTTTGTATTTTATTAGCTGTCTGTTCACCGCCCCGAGTCCTTCAGGAGAGGGGCGGTATACCAATATAATAAATAATAACAACAACAACAACAACAACAACAATAATAATAATGGGACTCATATCGGTTCTCTGGCTGTGTTGCCTTTGTGTCACACCCCAGGTCATCACAGTCAGCAATGACTATTTATTTTATTTTATTTCAAATTGATATACCGCCCTTCTCCCTGAGGACTCAGGGTGGTGTACAGCCAAATAAAAACATACAATACACACATTAAAAACAATTTAAAAAAAAAATCTCTGTTTGGCCCCAAATTTAAAAAGACAAACCAATTAAAATTATTAAAAGAATTTGTTAAGCCAGACTAGAGTAGTAAAATCCAAAGAGACTTTTACCATTTTTTTTATTAGCTAAATGCATACCAAGTAAGACGACACCTATATCTTTTATGAGCTGCCAGGAGCATCTTAATAATAACAGCAGAGATGGATAGTTTCCACAGTATACCATGCCAGGTTCCATGCAGAAGCTCCCAACAAAGAGCAACAACCCGAAGGCTTTTATCAAAACCTTGAACCAATGCCTTCATGACCCTTCTGTGGTCAGAAAATTGCAAGACTTGGCCTTTCTTGGGTGGCACATAACTCTGGGAGGGGAATTGAAAGTCTGGGGTGTTCACAGCAAGAAAAGCTTTGAAGCTAGCTGAAGATTCTTTCCCCTGCCTCTCTTCCTTTATCCAGCAAACAAAGGTGAAAAACAAGCAGGTTACAGTAACTCAGAATAAACTCTAAAATTCTAGGGTTTTTTTCTAAATAGGAAGAAGAAATCACAGTAGATCACTAAACTCCTCAAAATAGCAATGGTGTCCTGCATGGCTACTCCATAGCTCAGGCTAATAATCTTGGTTAATGTTTCATGTTCATCTGAAACCCTTGGCTAACTGCACCATGGTGGACTCAAGTAATACGGTCTTCTGGGTTTAAAAGGTAAAGGTTCCCCTCGCACATATATGCTAGTCGTTCCTGACTCTAGGGGGTGGTGCTCATCTCCGTTTCAAAGCCGAAGAGCCAGCACTGTCCGAAGATGTCTTCGTGGTCATGTGGCCGGCTTGACTGAATGCCAAAGGCTAATGGAACACTGTTACCTTTCCACCAAAGTTGGTCCCTATTTTTCTACTTGCATTTCTTTAAGTGCTTTTGAACTGCTAGGTTGGCAGAAGCTGGAACAAGTAATGGGAACTCACCCCGTTACACAGCACTAGGGATTCGAACCGCTGAACTGCTGACCTTTCAATCGACAAGCTCAGCATCTTAGCCACTGAGCCACCATGTCCCTTCCACTGAGCCACCGCGTCCCTTTCTGGGTTTACATGACACCAAAAAAGACAATGCAACAGCAAATGGGAAGCCCCAGCTGGTATTTTTGCTCATCACAAGGAACATTTCAGTTGACTGATCTATAATGAGGGATTGGGTTTTTAATCATATTTTATCTACCAGTTGTGTTTCCACATAGAGGCCAGCAAGCATAGAAGGTTGTGGTTTTTTTTAGAATTGAAAGGTATGAAATGCCATTGAATACACAAATTGAAGAGAGAAAGTTATATCCATTTCCCACCAGTTCAGCTTGCAAAGTAGTCCCCAAAAAGTCAACAGACCGGGCTTGATGCCAATTAATAATTGCACTGCACCTCCCCCCCCCCCAGGACTATAAGTCTACTGTCAGGGTAATGAAGATTTAAAGCTGACCAGCCCCTTTAAGACTGAGGATGAGTCAGCAGGGTTATTGCCCTTTAAAAAGCTGTCTATATAAAGGAGGCCATGAGAGGGCGTATCTCTCTCCTCATGTATCTGCATTGTAGTTCTCCGTGTAGAGTTGAAGAAGACTGATTGCTTGCCTGGCTTTGCTTAGCATGTGTATGTATATATTGTGAAGTTTCCGAAAGACGCCGTAATTAATTCATGAGCCTCGAGCCAAGTTTCAAAAGAAATTCAGTCATTTATTAGGAGCAACATTCCGGCAATTACTCAAGCAGAGTCAGCTCTGACCCCTACATAATTTATGGGCTCCCCATGACCCTGTCTCCCCCCTTCCTCCCTGGGCATGTCATAAATCACATTCTCCAATGTGGCGGGCTGTAAAAACCCCACCCCTCCTGCTGACTCCAGTAACCTAGGATACAATCTGGAGAAAGGCAGGTGTGGAATGTATTTTCTTTTTATTTATTTATTTATTTATTTATAACACAACACAATATAACAATGTGGATTGTATTTTCAGTTGGGGCAGCCAAACAGCTTCGACAGTTCTCCCCCCCTCCTGCTTATGGCAACTTGAAAGCTGGTCTGGAAAGCTTTGCAAGTTGACATATATACTGCATATAACTTGTATATAAACTACTGTTTGTAAGACAAACTTCCGTGTCCTGTATTTTGCTCCTAGGTGGTCTCAAAATAGTAGTCAAGCTGTAAACACTCTGACATCTACGTTGACATTTCCATTGTCTTTACCAACTTTTTATGGTTTTCATGAAAGATGGGGGGTATAAACAATAATACCTGGAGATGGGCTAGGGTCGTGATGGCGAACCCATGACACATGTGCCACAGGTGGCACACGGAGCCATATTGGTGGGCACGTGAGCATTGCCCTAGCTCAGGACTGGCATGCATGCATTCACTGGCCAGCTGATTTTCTTCTGGGCCCACCGCAATTTGGGAAACAGGCTGTTTCTGTCCTCCAGAGGGCCTCCAGGGGAGTGGGGAAGGCCGTTTTTGCCCTCCCCAGGCTCCTAGAAAGGTTCTGGAGCCTGGGGAGGGTGAATAACCGGCCTACCGGGCCCACTGAGCCATCACGTGCCAAAAGCGGGGAGAGTTCAGGGGGATGGGGTGCATTGAATTATGGGTGTGGACACGTGCACGCACAGCCCCCTGCGCTCCCCCCGCTTTCGGCAAGCGATGGCAAAAAGGTTAGCCATCACTGGGCTAGGGCATCTTATTAATAGTTTGGTCTCAACAATCAGACAGTGGAACTTCTGTCAGAAACCTTTTTAAGTAAGATGAGATCCTTAACAAACAATACCTAGAAGGCTGTATGACATTTTTGTCAATAATTTAGACTACTGATCCTCTTTTAAAGGTAGGCCCGTGTTTCTAGCAAACAACACCTGTCAAATCTGACCCCTAACCCGGGGCTCCAGAGAAGTGACCCTTTCCCAAGAATATTTCTATAAGAACGTGTCCAGTATGAAGCTATTGTTTCCTTGCCCTTAGATTAAGGGGCTAATATTGCCCTTTTTATTTTAATTGCTACAAGTAGGGTGCACTTGAAAGATGCACAGGGAAGAAGGATTTACAGTGATGTGAATAACAATTACAGGATCACAAAAAGGGAATTCTTAATCTGCAAAGCTTGCTGCTTTTTCTAAGCATGGAAAGTGAAGAAAATTAGGCACAATACTGCCTTGGTGGGCTAAATAAAGTGCTTTTCAACCTCGCCAGCTTTGAGATGTTCAACTCCTTAAACTCCCAGAAGCCTTAAACTCCCTGAACTTCCCAACCACTAAGTTGCTGAGGTTGAGAAACACAAAGCTAAATCCTACATGTTCACCCCAGTTATCTCCTTATCAATCTTCTACAACTCAATACACAAGTGACATGGTTGGCCATCACTTTTTTCCAGGTTGTTTTTTCTAATCTCCAAGTCTAGTCCACGACCATGACTCTTCCTAATAGTCACCCATCCAATTTCCAATCAAAATAGGCCCTGCTTAGATCACCCAGGTTTGGCTAGGTCAGGGGTGTCAACCTCGATTTCATTGAGGGCCACATCAGGGTTGTGTTTGACCTTCTGGAGGGGGGGACAGAGGGGGGCATGGCCAGCTCAACATCACTTGGGTTGGTGCCAGGGGTGGGTTCTACTTACCTTTACTACCGGTTCGCAACGGGATCGTGTGCACAGATCACCAATGATCCTTGGTGGTGCAGCAGACTAAAGTGCTGTTAAGTAGCATTTAGCTGCCAGCTGCCTGCAATTACTGCGAGTTCAAATCTCACCAGGCTCAAGGTTGACTCAGCCTTCCATCCTTTCCAGGTAGGTAAAATGAGGACCCGGATTGTGGGGGCAATAAACTGACTTTGTATAAAAAAGAACACCGCTTGGGGTGAGCCGAAAGCCCTACTAAGCAAGTATATACAAAAGTATGAAGGCTATTGCTTAACACAATGTAAGCCGCCCTGAGTCTCCGGAGAAGGGTGGAATATAAATTGAACCAATAAATAAATAAATAAATGATGGCATCCGGGGCAGTGGGCGGGGCCTCCCGCCGGTTCTTGCGAACCAGTCGGAACCACCACTGTTTGGTGCCTGTGGTGACCTGAGCGCTCTGCCTCAAAAGTGGGCTCCTGAGCTCCGTTTTTGGCTGCCACGGCCTCCTGCAACTCTCCGCCAGTGAAAACAGAGCTCGGGAGGGCAGGGGGTTGCAGGAGGCCATGCCAGCCATAAACGGGGCTCAGGAGCCGGTTTTCACTGGCAGAAGCACTTTGGGCCAGTCCGTTGTTTCCAGGGTGGCCCTGTGGGCCAGGCCTAAGTACTCTGTGGGCCGGCTCTGGCTCCCAGGCCTTGAGTTTGACACCCTTGGGCTGGGTGCTGCCATTTAGTACTGTTCTGCTAATGCCAGCGATGAACTGAACGTGATTTTTGGCAACACTTTCTAGGGCGTGCCCTCTGCTTCATCATCTCAAGTGCAAATCCATATAAACTTCATTTCTGAGTACCTGTTTTAATTTGATCCTCCTGATATAGAATATTATGATCAGTTTAAGCTCTAATGTGTTAGGATTGTTTTAACTTTGGAAGTGAGCTTCAATTGCCCTTTAATCATTAACCAATCTGGAGGATATTTTTGTGTACATCTTGGGAGACCTCCTGGATTTTGCTGCAACGAGGCAAAATTGCTGGGAGGCAGAGGCAGATTTCTTTTTCTTCTTTTCCTCACCAAAAAAGGTAGGTGCATCTTATACTCCAAAAAATACAATATGTACTGCTTCATATTGTTTTATAGCACCTTCTAAGTGGTTTTACAGAATCAGCATATTGTCCCCCCTCCCCCCCAACAATTTGGGTCCTCATTTTACCCACCTCGGAAGGGTGGAAGGTTGAGTCAACCTTGAGCTGGTCAGGATTGAACTCTTAGCAGTGGGCAGAAATAGTCTGCAATACTGCATTGTGACCACTGCACCACCGGTCAACATAGATAGACCTCAGCTTATGACCAGTTGTTTAATGACTGCTCACATTTACAACAGCCTTGGAATGGGAGCTTTACACCCAAGAAAAACCTCCTGGTTGTTATGGTTGTTTCCACACAACTCTGTGGTCACATAACCACATCAGGCACTGGGCAACCAATCACCTTTATGATCAGTCATTTATGATGTCTCTTGTTGGTTTCCAATATTTTTGGCTGGTTTCCAGCCCTTTGAATGAATGGATTTGTACACGTGACTGCCATCTTCACTGCAAAAAAAGGTCCTAAAATTGCATCTAGGCTTGTGGATGCTTCAGCTTACAAATCTACTAATCTATTCATTTACAAATCTACTTATAGGTGAGCCGAGGTGGCGCAGTGGTTAGAGTGCAGTACTGCAGCTACTTCAGCTGACTGCTGGTTCAGCAGATCAGCGGATCAAATCTCACCAGCTCAAGGTTGACTCAGCCTTCCATCCTTCCGAGGTGGCTAAAATGAGGACCCGGATTGTTAGGAGGGCAACATGCTATTTAGTATACTGTCTTTGATGTAAGCCGCCCAGAGTCCTCGGAGAGTGGGCGGCATAGAAATATTATTATTATTATTATTATTATTATTATTATTATTATTATTATTAT
>WNWU01000029.1:7358775-7378559 GCA_012654045.1 Ptyas mucosa
TATTCTATTCTATTCTATTCTATTCTATTCTATTCTATTCTATTCTATTCTATTCTATTCTATTCTATTCTATTCTATTCTATTTACAAACCATCATCAACTTATTCTGCCAACAACATCTACAGTCCGTCCCTGACATTCATCCAGTCTTGGTACCACTACAAAAAGAAGAGACATGGATTTCCTAACTGGCTCTTTATGGGGGATTACATTTGAATGTCCCACTTGTAACTCTGTCTTTGTTCTGTTGTTGGATTACCTGGAACACTGAATGGGAAAGAGAGTATTTTTGGATCTTTCTGAACCTGAGATTTCTCTCCTTGAATTCATTTGCTAAAATAGGTTTTCATTCCTGTTTGCTACACAGAAAGCTTTGATATGTGCACTGCACTTTCTGCTGCATTGATGAAAGATATACGACTGTAATAAATATCTAGAATTCATTATCAGAAGCTGGTCATGTGTGTATAACTGGAGTACAGAACGCTTATTGTACATTTGTTGAATTAGAAAAAGCATATAATGAACTTCAGAGGTTTGAATTATGGGAATTTTTTTGCATGATATTTATTTATTCATTAAATTTGTATGCCCTCCCCCAACTCCTAATAAATCTGGGCAGCTCACAAGTAAAAACATTAAAATAAGAAAAAAGTTACAAGAATAGATAAAAATCAAAGAATAAAAGAAGGCAAGGATAAAAAATAATAATAATTGGAAAGGAACGAAAGAGAAATGAATCCACACAGTTCAAGACCTTATGGAAAACCAGCAGCCAATGTGCGTGTTCCATCGCTTGAGGTTTTCAAAAATAGACTGGATAACTGTTTGACCTAGATGGTGTAAGGTCTGCCTTGAGCAGGGGTTTGGACTAGAAGACCTCCAAGGTGCCTTCCAGCAATGGTGAAATCCAACTTTTTTTACTACCGGTTCTGTGGGTGTGGCTTGGTGGGCGTGGCAGGAGAAGGATACTGCAAAATCCCCATTCCCTTCCCACTCCTGGGGGAAGGATATTGCAAAATCTCCATTCCTTCCCTACTTGGGGCCAGCCAGAGGTGGTATTTGCCGGTTCTCCGAACTGCTCAAAATTTTCACTACCAGTTCTTCAGAACCTGTCAGAACTGGCTGGATTTCACCCTTGCCTTCCGGCCCTATTATTCTATGCTCTGTGTGATAAAAGCCTATATCCGTGATGGAGAACCTATGGCACCTATAATAAAAAAATTAAAAAGGGGGGGATCACATGGCCCTGGAAAATTTCAACCATTAATAAATCCATGTCAGTGGCCAAGCATCTGAATTTCAATCATGTGACCATGGGGATACTGCAACAGCCGTAGGTGTGAAAAATGGTCCTAAATCAGTTTTTTTCCAGTGCCATTGTAACTTTGAATGGTCACCAAACAAACTGTTTTAAGTCGAGGAGTACCTGTAACACATTTCATTAAACCTCTATCAGCTGCAGTTTGTTTCATTACAAACTTATTTGTGGTGGCTGCACTAATGTAGGATTTAAATTGGAAGGAGGCGAGAGTTGGGATGGGTGGGAAGACAGGTTAGTTACACAGATGCAGGGAATCTATGAGCCAGATTACTGTATTTTTCGGATTATAAAATGCTCCAAAGTATAAGACGCACCTAGTTTTTGGGAAGGAAAACAAGGAGGAAAAAATCTGCCTCTGCCTCCTGCACAGCCTGATTTAGCACAAGCAGCTGAGTGGCGGTTAGATCGGCCTCCTGGAATACCGCCTATCAGCTCTTCCAGGCTGCAGGGATCGCCACCGCCTGTCGCCACCATCGCCGCCCATCGCTGCCGCCGCCTATCGCTGCCTCCGTGTTCCCCAGAGATAATGATAGGTGGCAGCAGTGATGGACAGCAGTGACAGGCGGTGGAGATCACTGCAGCCTGGACCAGCTGATAGGCAGTATTCCGGGAGGCCTATCCAACTGCTAATCAGCTGCTTGTGGTAAATCAGGCTGTGCTGAAGCTGACCAGGCTGTTTGCTGTTCGCTGCAAGGAGGTAAATTGCTGGGAGGCAGAGGCCAAAGGATGAGGGCTGGCGGGTGGGCGGGGCTTCAGCAACATTCGCTGCATAAGACGCACAGACTTTTCCACCCACTTTTTTGGGGGGAGGGGCGAAGTGTGTCTTATACACCGAAAAATACCGTATCTTATCAAAACTTTTGGATTCTACCTGGAACAGACAGAATAAATCTCACCTAAAATAACCGATGGACACATCAAACACAAGGACAAAGCTAATATCAAAATGTTTCAGCTTTTCAGGATATTTTGTTACTGTCTTCAAAGTGACCATCTTGGAAAAAAAAATGAGACTTTAATAGCACCACTGAGTGAGAGATGGATGAATTCACATACATCAAAAGGCTTCAAGCAACCTTAGAAGATCTCAACAGAACAACGGAGTCTTTAAAGCATCACAATTGTTAGCTGGGAAGGTACATTTGTGTGGGTTGGGTGGCCACAGACATTTGTTTCATAAATGTAGGCATAACTGATCTGTCTTCCCCTTCCTTTTTCCTAGCCCTATCTCAACCATTAGAATAGAACGGAATGGAACGGAATGGAATGAAAGGTGGTATTCAGCCGATTCTGACCGGTTCTGGTGAATTGGTAGCAGAAATTTTGAGTAGTTCGGAGAACCAGCAAATGCCACCTCTGGCTGGATCCATTCCTGATCTATTCGCTGCCTCCCGAGTCTCAGCTGATTGGCTGGGTCTTCTTTTGTTGCCCTGCATAGGAGAACAGAGCTGGAAAGTAGGTTAGTGGGGTGGGGAGGGAATGGGGATTTTGCAGTATCCTTCCCCCAGGAATAGGAAGGGAATGGGGATTTAGTAGTATCCTTCCCTAGCCACGTCCACCAAGCCACGCCCACCAAGCCACACCACGCCCACCAAGCCACACCCACAGAACCAGTAGTAAAAATGTTTGAATTCCACCACTGAACAGAATGGAATTGGCCAAGGATGATTGTCTCCAGGGCATAAGCTCTTAGTGTACATACAAACAACAAAGTGATACGTCATAGATCATAAATCCCAGTTGCAATCCTAAATCATAGCATACAAACAGCAAGTGATAAATCATAAGATACGAATAGGATGCTATTGATAAGATAACGATAATAGGATAAAATACCAATAAAAGAAAACAGGATAAGATACCAATAGTAATTTAGTGAGCAAAGCCAATAATATTGAATATGAAGATATCTGATAAGGTGAGCTGAGTCTAAAGAAACATACGCCTTTTAATAAAATTTGGTAGCTGGAAAAGATGCTAACAGACTTCTCATTTTTCACTGGCATAGCTAACGGCAGTCTCCTGTGCAACATTTCCCTGCAACCGGCATTTGGAGAAAGATTCCTGGAATCTAGAGAAAACACCGACTCTTCGGATTAACAGCCCTATTCTCCATGAATTTATCCAGCCTTCCTTTAAAGCCATCTAAGTTAGTGGCCATTATGAACATTTCGTGGTAATGAAGGCCTCCGGTTAACTTAGTCCTTGGGAATCCCTATTGCTGATTATTTCCCTGGTATATCAAACTCAGTCTAAATGAGGATATCCAACGGCTTTTGAGAGATCTGAGGCAAAATGTTCATTTCTAGAAATAATGACAATCCTCTCCCTGTATTTGTTCCATTAAGGTTTTTTTTTCACTGAAGGCAATGGCGTGATAAACAGGAAAGCCAAATAATATTTTCAGTCTTGTGTTAAATGCCTAGTTCTATCTGATTATTCCAAATATCTAAAGATATATACTATTGTGATCCGCCAGCAGCCTGCGGAGCTGGCAGCGGAGTCAGACAGTGAGGAGGCTGGGGAGGAACATGGGCCAGTCCTGGAGTCTGGGGAAGGCTCTGCGTTGGAGGCAGAGATGGGGCCAGGGCCATCTGGGAGTTATGCGTGGACTGTGGAGCCTCCAGAGTCGGACATCAGGGAGGCAGAGGAACAGGAGGAGCCTGTTCCTAGTGCGCGCATGCGCGGAGCTGCCAGAAGGCAAGAACAGTTAAAACAAAAGGGATGACTTGGGAATAAGGCCTGGAGATGATTGGCCCGTCCCATAAGGCTTAAAAGAGGAGCAAAGGCATGTGGGCCCTTTGCAGGAAAGCAACATTGTTAATTCTGTTCCCAGTCGGCATCTCTGTTTGATTCTGGACTCCGTGTGGCTTTGCCAAGTAGGTCTTTGGCAGCATGTCAAGGGAGATAAAGGTTGGTGATTATCCCAAAGGACTTCTCCCGAAGGACTTTTTGCAACTAATTGGGACTCAGCTGTGAATGAAAGTAATTCACAGCTGTTGCAATAAAAGAAGTTTTTGGGATTACTTGTGTGTTTTAATGACTCAGGAAGCCTAGGCCACAACATATACAGGGCTCCCTCCTTGTATGCCACTTGGGTAATTCCTTCTGCTGAAAGTTCACCTCTCCAAAGAGACCATGAAAGAGTAGTCCTCAACTTATAACCATTTGTTTAGTGACCATTCAAAGTTACAATGGCACTGAAAAAAGAGACTGAGGACCATTTTTCACACTTACGACTGCTGCAGCATCGTCACATGATCAAAATTTGGGCTGGCATATATTTACAATAGTTGCAGATTCCTGTGATCATCTTTTACAAGCTCCCAACAAGCAAAGTCAGTGGGGAAGCCAGATTCACTTAACAATCGTGTTACTAACTTAACAACTGCAGTGATTCATCAAACAACTGGAGCCCTGGTGGCACAGGGGTTAGAATGCAGTTCTGCAGGCTAACTCTGCCCACAGCCTGGAGTTCGATCTTAACTGGCTCAAAGGTTGACTCAGACTTCCATCCTTCCGAGGTTGGTAAAATGAGTACCCATATTGTTGGGGGCAACCTGCTGTCTTTGTAAACCACTCAGAGTGTTGTAAAGCATTATGGAATGGTATGTAAGTCTAAGTGCTATTGCTATCTGGGGCAAGAATGGTTGTAAAATGGGGCAAAACTCGCCGAACAACTGTCTTGCTTAGCAATGGAAATATTGGGCTCAGTTGCGGTTGTACATTGAGGATTACCTGTATACCGCGATATCTCATCATTTAGCCATATGGCTTTGTACACTTGTGTCTCATCAGGAGTGGGTTCTAAATTTTTTTACTACTGGTTCTGTGGGCGTGGCTTATTTTTTGGGTGTGGCTTGATGGTCATGTGACAATTCTTTAGGATTTAACAGAAGTACTGGTCTACCAGGCTTTTAACTGCTTGCAGAGCTGTACCTATCTACCCATGTATTTTTGCAGGCACTGATCTACTCATGTATTTTTGCAGGCATCGGTCTACTCATTTGTTTTCTTTTAACACTGATCAGCTGTAGGGCGGCCCTTTGAAGCCCCACGGCAAGAGTTTAAACAGTTTTTTTCCCCTCTAGCCATCAGCTGGGACTCAGGAGGCAGCAATAGATTGGGTGTGGGGCCAAATGAAAGGTAAGAATAACGCAGGGGTGGGGGTGGGGGCAGAACCGGTTTGGTGATGTCATATCGTCACTGCTATCGGCTTGGGAGAACCGGGCCGAACTGGGAGGAACCCACCACTGTGCCTGATGTTGTAAGACAAGTGGGGGTAAGTTCTTAACTGGAGTTTAAATGGTCACCTGTACTGTAGCAGGGGTCACCAACCTTTCGGACCTCAGGGATTCATAATTTTAAGTCCCACGGGCCACTAATCTGCCTAATGACCAGCTTTGTGGTCATGTGACTGGGTGGGCATGGTCAACTCGATGTTACTCACATTGAGGAGCACCTCACCGACCTCTACTTGCCCCTTCCTGCAAGTCACTCCTCGCCTCCCTGCCCGGGCTCCTTAAGGCCCCAACAGGAAACAGTTGTTGGAGCTAAGCAGCCACCATGAGAAAGAGTTGGCAAAACAGCTCAGTTCAAATTGGATCTGACTGAGAAGGAGGCTCAGCAGAAGCACCTGAGGACTACGATCATAGGCTTTCCAAGCAGAGGGAAGACCTGCGGGAGTGCAAGGCCAGGTACTGGCGCCTGGAGGCTCAGTGGGCTGAGATGGTCAGCCAGTTCCAGGCCATGATGCAGTCCCACTGTAACGAGGCCCTCCAGCTCTTCCCCACCAGCAGCACTTCCCTCCAGCCTTCTCCCAAAACCTCGCACCAGGAGGCTGAAGCAGACCTCAAGTCAGAATTTCTTCCCCCCTCTGACCCACACAAAAAGACCCTGAAGGGGGACACTCTCTGCAGCAACACAAATGTTCATTGCATGTATTCAGCCCAGGGGCCGTAGTTTGAGGACCCCTGATTTAGTGCAATATAAAAAATGCAAATAATTTTTTCTGTGGACCACCAAAATTTTCTTGCGGACCACCGGTGGTCCACGGACCACTGGTGGTCCACGGATCACCAGTGGTCCACGGACCACCAGTTGGTGACCACTGTCATGTAGGACACCCTTTAGCACTAGGTTCTTGCACTGGGCAGGAAGGAGAGTTTGATGATCTTCAAGGCCCCTCTCAACTCCTCCTTTCTATGATCCTAAATATCTACTAGCACTTCCTCTCCAACCTCGCTTTCAGTGCTTGATTGCTTGAATAGTAGGTAACGATGCAGAAATTGCCTTGGGAAGCATCCTGAAATAGATTTCCCAAGGCTCCTTACTATTAAAATATATTTACCACATCTATAATCTGTTCATCAGCAGATGTTCTGTGGATGGTTTGTGAGACTGTAACAGGATTATCATCACTGCATGCAATTCATTTACATGATGCTTTTTCAGAGTTCTAAAAATAAATAAAGACAGATTCCTGTCCCCAAGACATTTGCAATCTCAAAACACAGAGAGGAAGACAAAATGATATAGGACGGATGTGAAGCGATACCATTATTTTTGCTCCCTAATAATTGGGGAGGCTATCTCAACATGCAAACCTTGCAGAAAAGATTGGCCTGGAAAATGGGTTTGAAGCATGAGGAATGTATAGATGACGAACAGGAGGAAATTGGTCAGACCATAATTCTGGAGTAAACAGCATTCCTAAATAATTTCTGCCTGAAACCCTGGAAAGCTATTTCTAATTGGAGCATGCAGTTCTGAGCAAACATCAAACCTTTGAGATACACCAGGTCAAAAACCAGGAACAACTAGGATCTGAGAATGCTCCCTATTGTTAGGGTACTGTAAGAGATTAGCAGATGCTTGAAAGCCTGTGAGCTTGTTCATCCCAAGGATAAAACACTCAGACATAAACTGAGCAATGTGGTATATGCAGTGAGACACATGCAGATCTGTACATTGGGGAAACAAAACAACCACTTCACCAGTGCATGGCACAACATAGGAAAACAAACGCATCAGGACAAGATTCAGCAGTCCATCTGCATTTAAAAGACAAAGGCCACTCTTTGGAAGACAGCAGAGTCCACATTTTGGGCAGAAAAGACCACTGGACCCCCCTTTCAGAGGGGTCAAAGAGGCCATCTATGTCAAAATTGAACAGCTCTCTCTCAACCGAGGGAGAGGGATATGGCATCATCTATCTCCAGTCTACAACACAGTCCTTTCAACAGTTCCAAGAAGGCTCTACACCTATTTATACTACTCAGGTGACCCTGAGAGCACAGATAAATCTCCAAGTGGCCTCAACAACTCACTAAAAGAATGCAAATGACCAGAACAAGGAATATAAATCCTTCCATTCCACATCATCCAGTTAGAGGGGAAGAAGCTGCTTGGATGAGAAGCAGAACCTCTTCAGAGAAAAACAAGGATGTCCAGTTGCCTCTTGAAAAAGTACCTTTGGAACAACCATGACCTGGATGACTGAGAAACTCCATAGACTCCTGTGAGAGTTTCTCTTCTATTATCACTCACATGTAACAAACCAAAGTGGAGTCATTTCTGCCTCACATTTTCTTCTTTCCTGGGATTGAAGAATTTTTCAAAAAACTCCTCCTTTAGGGTCCCAAAGGCGCTTTTTCAAAAGGCAACTGGACTTTCTTTGTTTTTCCTTGAAGACAGGTTTGATTCTCATCCAAGAAGCTTCTTCAGTTGTCAGTTCTTGGGTGAGAAGTGAAATGCCTTCAAGGAAAAAGAAAGAAAGCCCAGTCGCCTTTTCAAAAAGCACCTTTGGGACAACCATGAGCTGGATGACTAAGAATCTCTATAGCCATCCTCCCTTGGGAGGGGGGGTCTTCTTCTCCCCATACACAGGATCAGATTCAGGGGTGGGTTCTAAATTTATTTTACTACTGATTCTGTGGGTGTGGCTTATTTTGTGGGTGTGGCTTGATGGTCATGTGACAATTATTTAGGATTTAGCAGAGATACTGGTTTACCAGGCTTTTAACTGCTTGCAGAGCTGGACCGATCTACCTATTTATTTTTTGCAAGCACTGGTCTACTCATGTATTTTTGCAGGCACTGGTCTACTCATTTGGGTTTTTTTTAACACTGATCAGCTGTAGGGTGGCCCTTTGAAGCCCCAGGGCAAGAGTTTAAACAGTTTTTTTCCCTCTAGCCATCAGCTGGGACTCAGGAGGCAGCAATAGATTAGGGGTGGGGCCAAATAAAAGGTAAGAATAACGCAGAGGGGCACGGGGGGGTGGCGCGGGGTGGCGGGGGGGGGCAGAACTGGTTCGGTGACATCATATTGTCATCGCTACCAGCTTGGGAGAACTGGACTGAACCAGGAGGAACCCACCACAGATCAGATTGACCTTCCATCATAAATACAGAGATTAACTATTCTATAATTCAATTTTGAAGTAAGTTTCACTGAATTCCTTCACAGATGATGCAAGTTTAAAAAGAGTCACCCAAACAATAAAATATACATTGTGCCATTTCCACACATCACCCTTCATACTTGCATCTCACATAAATAGGTAGAGGTGGAGTTTGTACTGTGATGTTTATTTTTTTTAAAAAAATTATTTGTCAAGAACATATTAGGTAATATAAGTATAAGCATGAATTGAATACATAAAATAGATACGAATAGAGGAAATAGGTTAAAATTATGGGGGTTTTGGGGTGAAACCACAGAGTCATGTAGTGCATTCCAGGCATTGACCACTCTTCGGCTGAAGTCGTATTTTCTGCAGTCGAGTTTGGAGCGGTTCACTTTAAGTTTGTATCTATTGTGTGCTCATGTATTGTTGTGGTTGAAGCTGAAGTAGTCATTGACAGGTAGAACATTGTAGCAGATAATTTTATCAGTTAGACTTAGGTCAGGCTGAAGGCGGCATAATTCTAAGTTTTCTAAGCCTAGAATTTCAGGTCTGGTAGCAGAAGGTATTTTGTTGCGAGCAGAGGAGTGGAGGACTCTTCTTGTGAAATATTTCTGGAGAAGTTCAATTGTATTAATGTCCGATATGTAGTGTGGGTTCCAGACAGGTGAGCTGTATTTAGATCATTAGATATGAGTACGCCAAGATCCTTGACAGAGTGAGGGTTGTCTACAAGGTCGTGTCCGCTCATCTTGTATTTTGTGTCCTGATTCTTTTTGCCAATGTGTAAGACAGAGCATTTGTTGGTTGAGATTTGGAGTTGCCAATTGTTTGACCAGTCTGACACAAAGTCAAGATCTTTTTGAAGGGTAGCAGCATTGTTGGCAGTGTTAAATAGTTTTACATCATCGGCGAAGAGAACGCAGTTGCTTATAATATGATCGCAAAGGTCATTTATGTATAGTATGAAGAGTGTTTGTCCTAGAACACATCTCTCCCCTATTCCCTGTTGACTCCAGTGCCCAGAACAGACTTTCATGATCTGGGTGTATCTCCCTTTATATTGATTTCAGATGCCATACTTTCCCAGACATCCTGGTCATGGTTGAGAATTCTGGGACAGAAATCCAAAGGATGGAGGCACTTTCAGCCTGGAGAAGGGTGATCCAGATCAGCTAGGAACAGCCAGTGTAATAGAGTACAAATGACAGGTCTGGTTGCTGCTTAAAGAGTCATACTTGATGACTCTCGATGTTGTAACTTTTCTCCTGCATACCTGAAAGAAGCACGAATAAAGGGGCTTAAAGCTTCCACTAAACATCAAGAAAAAACCCCAGAGCTCTGGTGTCTCTTCACTTCATTCTCCTATCATTAATTGCCTCTCAACAACCTCATCTGCATCCTCTTAAAAGGCAGCGAAGCGCATTAAGCCCTAAGGAGCTGTGTGCTAATGTGTCAGCGATGTGTGCTAATGGAAAACTCAGGTGATTTTGGAGCAATCCTGCCTTAAGGGCAGCTTTTTGAGAAGGATTCTCTGTGCTTTTTTTTTTTTCAGTCTATAATTATTCTGCTTCTCTGTCTCTACGATTGTCCACTTGGTGATGTATGTTAGAAAGACAAGAAACACAAAAAACTGACTTCAGTTTCCTAAGCCAGGTAGGATTTCAGGTGTCACACAGACAACAAGGTGTCTTTTTCATATGACTTATAAAAGCTGTCCCTCCTCTTTATAATTATTTATTTATTTATTTATTTATTTTGCTGCCCAACTCGCTGCAAAGCAGCTTACAACATCAAAATAAAACATAGATATAGATGCAGAGATAGATAGATAGATAGATGATAGACAGTCAGACAGATAAAAATCACAATAAAAATACAAGTTATAACTAAAAGATGGGGTGGGAGGGATATAATGGGCCAAAAAAAAGTAACATCTAATCTCAAAGTCAAACATATACTGTACATTAAAATGATTGAATTTAAGGTTAAACAGGTAACAACCTTTAAGACAAAGCCAGGAAGCTAAGAAGCACAACTGAAAAGCCAGCAAAACATGGACACAAATCAATAAAAAAACAAAACAAAAATGAGTTCAAGCTGATTTCTTTGTTAATGGAGTTCAATAGCCAGATGCCACTACAGAGATCTCTGCTCTGTAGGCCCATACACAAATCTCTTGAAATAACTTGACTTTTTCTAGAATGACTGGAACAGCCTTGGAGCAACCTGGTTTAAGCACGAAGTGTTCCAAAGTTTTACTAACCTCATTGTTATTCTCATTTTGCAGGTGGGAGACTAAGAAACAACTTATTTCAGCCCCAGATACTGTCTGAAGGAAAAGCCAGAGCACAAACATATTTATCCATGATAGTAAGTTGCAAAAGTGCATCATGTTATGGGAAATAATATTTTCAAAGACCTGTATATTCAATAAAATCACCAGGATTGTAGGAAGTTAGCACCCACCACCCCTTTCCTAGAGGAATGAAATATTTTTAGGAAATATTAAAAAAGGCAGAATATTATATTTCCCTGGATGAGATTTTGAAGCAGCTCCCATCTTCCTGCCCCCCAACCTTTGTCAATAGCCCATTAAGGCCTGGGCCAGTCTATTCTACATAACAAAGATCTACCTCCTTCAGGCAAAGGCATAGTAGGAATTGCCAAAGATCCAACAAAGATAGAATTAGCCCTCTACACAATAGCAGCAGAAACTCACCACATGTGACCTGGGAAGCACACGTGACCATCAGCCAGCAAGGCTAGCTAAGACCCCCATCCCCTGGGAGTCTGACAACCAATCAGGATACTCTTTCCGGGGCCCAGGAAGTTCAGAGCCAGAGAGAGCATAAAACCCAAAAACTCGCTGTATCTGCCCTTTTCCTTTTTATTGAAAAAGTTTTAAAAATTTTACATACATTTTCTCCCCCCCTCCCCAACCACCTCCCCCGACTTCCCAGAGCAAGTACAAAATAAAATACAGCTTAAATTCTCTAAATTAAACTCCATTTCACACTTATTATAATCATGATCATTAAACAAATAGATAAAAGGAAAGCAAGTCTTTTTTTCTCCTTATTCCATCTAATTCAACAAAATTATCTCCATTTATAATTACAGCAATTAAAACAATTAAGTATTATCTAATCAAACCTATCATTACTCAATTTGGCTAATTGTTATTTAAAACAAAACAACAACAACAACAACAACAACAAAAAGAAAGAAAAAAAAGGAAACCCTCACTCAAAAAACCTCCGATTTTAAAAAAAAATTACTATATAAACTCTTCCGTCCTTCACTTTTAAACCATCAAGGTCCAATTATAATCAAAACACTTAATAAGAAATAATATTAACAATAATTTTTTAATTAATAATCAAACCTCTTATATCAATACATATTAACAAATCAACTAAGAACATCATTTAAGAACTTTATCAATCCTTTAAATTCTTCATACTAGATTGAACCAATTGCTAATCTTCTTGTCTTCACATCTTCCAACAGCATATAAGATATCTTCATTTACGTCTACCCCCCTAAATAAAAATTGCTTCTGTATATAAAAAAAAGCCCCCCGAGTGACTTTGTAATTGTAATTATATTTGAAATGATATCCATCAAATCCAGTCAAAAATTAGATTAATAAATTCCTCAGACATATTAGGGAAACCACCAGATCAACTGCAATTGCCCTAGGTCCATAGTCCTTTTGCCTTGTATTCATTACCATCAAGCAGGAAACTTCAATTTGCTATATTCAGTAGAACTTCTGCGATTGCAATTAAGTCCAAATTTGTTGCAGTCCTTAATAAAATAATCCAAATCATTCAAGTCAGGGCATATTTCACAACCCAATACACCAGCATTGCTGTGATCTGTTTATTCTTCTCAAATATTCCAATACAGCTGTAGGTTGCCTCCTCATCGTCGCTCATCGCTTAGTTAACTGGCATTAAACTGCTGTCTGTTTTTTTTTTCCAAAAAATTCAAAATCTTTAAACAGTTAAACAATACTTTTTAAGGACCATCATCTCATCAAGCAGGGTTATTTTCCATTTCTCCAGTCTTTCTTCTTTTCCTTTTTACAAACTTTCTTCTTAACTTTGATCCCTCTGCCTTTTTTAGCTCCAGTAAAATTTTGCAGTTTTTGGGATTGCATATTATAAAATTTTTGCAGAAATGTAGCTTCTTCTGGAAACAACTCTTTAAGTGCAGATTGAGTTTTATAAAAAAAAATTCGTGAAACCAAAATGTCATCAGCTTCCAACACTTCTTGCTCCTTATTTTGCACAACATTCATCTTTCTCTCCTCAGTAAAATCTGCTATAATCTGTTGTTGTTTTTTTGCATCTCCCAACTCTTCGTTCAATCCCCCACTGCTAGATTGCAACTCAGTATTTCCATATATTTCATTATTTCCAGCTTGAGAAGCTTGAAATATAGTATCAATTCTTTTCAATAAAGCAGAGGTAATTGAACTCAAAGCTTCCTCAAATTCAGACCATTGAGGGTTAAATAACCCTCCTTTGCTTTCAGAAAGCCCAGCCATCTTGCCCCCCTTCTTCCTTCCCTTCCAGAAGGACAGAAAAGAAAAGGGGGAAGAGAAAAGAAAAAAAAAGTTTCAAGAAGAAAAAAAAAGGGAATCCTTTACGATTTGTAATTTGTATTGCTGCTTCAATTATTGTTATTCCTTTCTTATTACATCCACTTTTCAAAAAGGAGTTTTACGTTTCAAAACAGGGGCTTGTCAATAATTACTTTTAGCTTTCACTTCTTCACGCCCCGTTAAAACTCAAACGCCATCTTGCTTTCACTTTCAGCTTAGGAAGAATCTTTTAAAGAAAGTAAATCTTTGGAGTTAAAAGGAAAAAAAAATACTTGCTGTTTGATTCATACTGCTTATGCTCCGCCAGCTCGATTCAAAAAATATCTGTTTAAAGTTGGTGCTGGAATGGTTAACGACATCTAGCTCTGCAAAGCAGAGGCATCCAGGGTCCGGAGTACTGACAGGCTTAACGGGGAGCTCTCATCTTCAAGCGCCAGATTATGTGTGAAATCCGGCACTTTCAGGGAGCTCTACCCCACCCGTCTACTCACTTTCCCCCCTCATACCAGGGGGAAAGTTTTCAAACCGCAAGACAGCTGATAGTCGCTGTTCTTTGCGGTTCTACGGAGCCCTGGGCTGGCGCTTCAAAAAGAAGCGTCTGGTGATGTCGCTGTCCCACTGGAAGCCCTCTCTGCCCTTTTTCTGTTCAGGAACGCAAGCCATGTGATCCTGTCCACCATTAAACCATCTTTCTAAGCAGTCTCCATGTTTCCAATGTCTTTTCCCCCCACTTGGAGCAGAACCCAGAAGGATATTTCTTCCAACAGGATATATCCATACATTTGGAGAAATGTGCACCCAACTACATTGTCCTTGCATGTGAGTGCCATATAAATGTGCTTAATAATTCTTTTTAAAGTGGTTTAGAGAAGGGGAATTACAAGATCACAGAATTAGAAACTATGCCTTATAATAAAAGGACCTGGATATGTTTTAGCTTGAGATATTATGACCGAGTGAGATACGATCGTTTTCTTCGCATGGCTGTCATTCAGATGAACCTCAAGAGCTGCTTGCTCTCATTCTAATATTCAGGACAATGAATAATGGATTAAAGGCAGATTCCAAATGAATGTTTGAACCATTCAAAGAGTGTAAATGATGTTCACTACTAGCATGAACATCTCATTACTGCAGATGTTTAAGTGGAGGCTACACAGCCCTGAACCTGGGAAGGTTTAATCTGGATTCCTGCATTTAGCAGGAACATGAACTCAGTAGCCTCAGCAGGTATGATGGAACAGAGTGAGGAGGTGAATTCCTAGGAGGGAGTGGATGGATTCCAGAGGAGTAAGAGGCAACTCAGCTCAGATATCATGTGTGAGGGAAAGAGAGTGAAGACAGCCTCTGCCTCATAGTTCCCAGCATATGTTGTAGATAGAATAGAATAGGAATAGAATAGAATTCTTTATTGGCCAAGTGTGATTGGACACACAAGGAATTTGTCTTTGGTGCATACGCCCTCAGTATACATAAAAGAAAAGATATGTTCATCAGGAATCATATGATACAATACTTATTGATAGTCATAGGGTACAAATAAGCAATCAGGAAACAATATCAATATAAATTGTAAGGATACAAGCAACAAAGTTACAGTCATACAGTCATAAGTGGAAGGAGATGGTTGGTGGGAACAAGGAGAAGATTGATAGTAGTGCAGACTAAGTGAATAGTTTGACAGTGTTGAGGGAATTATTTGTTTAGCAGAGTGATGGCGTTCGGGAAAAAAATGTTCTTGTGTCTGGTTGTTCTGGTGTGCAGTGCCCTATAGTGTCGTTTTGAGGGTAGGAGTTGAAACAGTTTATGTCCAGGATGTGAGGGGTCTGTAAATATTTTCACAGCCCTCTTTTAGACTTGTGCAGTATACAGGTCCTCAATGGAAGGCAGGTGGGTAGCCATTGTTTTTTCTGCAGTTCTAATTATCCTCTGAAGTCTGTGTCTGTCTTGTTGGGTTGCAGAACCAAACCAGACAATTATAGAGGTGCAGTGACAGACTCAATCATTCCTCTGTAGAACTGGATCGGCAGCTCCTTGGGCAGTTTGAGCTTCCTGAGTTGGTGCAGAAAGAACATTATTTGCTGTGCTTTTTGGATGGCGTTTTTGATGTTAGGTGTCCATTTTAGATCTTGCGATATGGCAGAACCTAGAAATTTGAAGGTCTCTAGGGTTGATACTGTGTTGTCTACTTTTGTAAGATGAGGCTCTATCTGGGCAGCTCAGCAACAGTAGTTTGTTCTGAGACATGCACCATTATGGGGAGGATGAGCACTCTGCAAGTAAATAGCCAAAGGATTGGAAACTCATTTAGTTAGTTTCTAGATGTTCTAATAAATCATTTTCCCCAACCTGGTAACCTTTGGAGAGATTTGACTCTGCCCCCCTCAATCCCAGGCAGCTGGCTGGAAATTACAAGAGTTACATTCAACACACCTAGAGGGTTTTGGAAAAAGGCCAAAATCAACACATTTTCACCTTTCTCTTTTTTCTTTTTTTTTTTCCTTTTTAGAAATAGTTCAGTAATATGTTTTCAGCATGGTCTGGCTGTGGAGTGAAGAATTTAGAACTTTCAGTGCTGTCGTAAAAATAACAAATGTGATGGATGAGGCACATTTCACTGGATAGAAAGAGAAGGACCCACCCCACCCCAGCAGAAGATAAATTGACCTTGTCATGGCATGATGTACCTGCAAACCCAGGTACCTCCTGGGCCAGGTTGCTAGTGAACTTCCTGGGTTTGCATTTATGCCTGGAAGCAGTATTAAGATTGGGTGTGTGTATGTGCAGAAGGGAAATAATATAGGTTTGAAGAAGGGTACCCTGGAGTGAAAAACAGAGGAGCTAGTGAGAGAGCACTCATTCCAGATGCCATCACCATTGCTAGGGCTTGGATCAGGGAAGGTTGCAGCTCTTTTGCCCTTTGGCATGTTAAGGTTGGGTCAACCTGCTGAAAGGCTAGAGCAGGGATCTGCAACCGTAAACACTCAAAGAGCCGCTTGGACCCGTTTCCCACAGAAAAGAAAACACCGGGAGCCACAAAACCTGGGTGGGTGTGGCCAACTCGACGTCACTCACTTCCACCAGTCACATGACCCCCTAGCCACGCCTATCCAACCGGTCATTGGGGAAGAGAACCAGTTGTTAAAAAACACCAGGAACCACAAAACCCTTCTGACATCTCTCTCTCCCTCCCTCCCTGTATCTCTCTATGTCTCTCTCCCTCTCTCTCTGTATCTCTCTGTCTCTGCCCCGGCCACTTCTCCATCCCCTGCCATCGCCCTTACCTTCTCAGGCCAGGCAAGGAGTGACTGGGAGGGGGGGGCAGCCAGTGGTTGGATCACCTGACAGGGAGCCACAGCACAGGGCCCAAAGAGCCGCATGCGGCTCTGGAGCCGCAGGTTGCTGATGACACCCGGACTAGAGCATACTTGGACGCTATTGCTTCATAGTAGGACGCTTGTTGAAAGAGCATTCACCCATTTCAAAGGAAAATCAGTTAACATGATGTCCATACCAGCTTCCTACCTGTGCAGGTAGTCCTTGACGTATGACTGATGGCTTAACAACTGTTCAGAGTTTCAGTGGAACCCCCCCCCCAAAAAAAGTTATTTCTTTAAAAAAAAATTGATTTATATGCCGCCCTTCTCCAGAGACTCAGGGCGGCTTACAATGCGCCCTGATTCCAAAGTTCTGGTGTTTTCCTCCACAGTCACATGACCACATATCTGTTGCTCGGTAACCAACCCACATTTCTGGCCATTCACACTATCCTACAATTACGTGGGCTCAGTTGTGGTTGTAAGTCAATGACTACCTGCAGTCTATGGTGAAGAGCTAAAACAACTGACTTCACAAATGTTGTCTCTGCCTGGGGTAGCATAAAATACATTATATCTCCTTGGTTCTCTGGCTGTATCTCTTTTCTATTTCTTTTTCTGCCTTCACATTTTTTTAAAGAATCTCTTTTTCCAAAATAACATTTGCTTCTTTCGCAGGATGATTATTTCCTTCTTCTTGTAGGATGAATTTATAAAAGCAAATTCTGCTGAAGAGTCCCCAGACAAGTCATTCCCCAACCTCTAGGTTCCCTCCGGGTTCTCTGTATTATCTTCTAGAACACCGTTTCTCAACTTTAGCAGTGGACTTCAACTCCCAGAATTCCCCCGCCACCTGGAGTTGAAGTCCATTCATCTTAAGGCTTCCAAGGTTGGGAAACACTTGTCTAGGAAGCCCAGCTTCACTGCTATCCCACAGCAAAGGAAATAATTTATATACATATAAAAAGATCTTGTGTAGTCCTATTATTTCCTTTGCGATATATAAATGAGGGATGTGGTGGCTCAGTGGCTAAGACGCTGAGCTTGTCGATCGAAAGGTCGGCAGTTCAGTGGTTCGAATCCCTAGTGCCGCGTAACGGGGTGAGCTCCCGTTGCTTGTCCCAGCTTCTGCCAACCTAGCAGTTCAAAAGCACGTAAAAAATGCAAGTAGAAAAATAGGGACCACCTTTGTTGAGAAGGTAACACTGTTCCGTGCGCTTTTGGCGTTGAATCATGCCAGCCACATGACCACGGAGACGTCTTCGGACAGCGCTGGCTCTTTGGCTTTGAAACAGAGATGAGCACCGCCCCCTAGAGTCGGGAACAACTAACACATATGTGTGAGGGGAACCTTTATCTTTACCTATATATGAATGACTGAAGTGCACAGATAGAATCATAGTGAATGTAATTCAAGCAGGGCTGAATTTATTCTTTTACTTGTTTGTTTCTTCCCTTGTGGCTTATCTTGTTGCTCAGAATCCTGCCCAGCACTGCACCAAGTCTGAAAGCTATGATCTAAAGGCAGTTGTCTCACATATAATTTTCCAGTGGCCAGCCATTTTTCTCATCTTTGAATTATTTATTTTATTTAAATCCTATTTGCATTTTCCTCTTTTTTCTTGCTAAGAAAATAATTTGGTTTCATGAGTGGAAAATGACATTCTTCTATTACTTTTGAGGTAGCCAAGTTGACTGAGCGGAGGGATTGAATTCTATGTTCTTCTCTTCAGTAACCTGCAATTTTTTCCAAACTTCCAAATTAAATTCCAAAGGAAGGGGTTTTCTCCCCAAAGATTTTTTTCCCCCACAGTGGGAAGTGTGGATAATCAGGGAGGCCACAAAGGGATTGAGAAATGTGTAATGGAAAACCACAAAAGCCATAATTTCTTCTACCAACAACTCCTGCAATAAAGTGAGCTTGAAAACAATACCAGAAGAAATGCAAATGAAATTTTCCAACCCTCTGAAGAACAAAGCAAGTCACAAATTATAATTTATGAGTTTATCCAGGAAATATAAATCAAGTTAGTTCATACTGCAATTCAGAAGCCTTGTTTTCATGACATGATACATTATGCTTAATTCACATAATATGCTTAACTAGGTTATGGGTATGTGATAAACATACTATAACCTATCCTTAGCCACACAAATGATCTGCTTAACTAACTCAGAGGGGTTTTGTTTTAGTCCCAAATAGAATTAGTCTAATTTGCTTTGTCAACTATTTTTTTCCTCTCTATTGTATCATGTACCTACCCCGTTTCCTTGAAAATAAGACATCCCCTGATAATAAGCTCACCTGGGCTTTTGAGCATATGTACTAAAATAAGCTTCCCCCTGAAAATAAGTCCTCCCCGAAAATATTTCGACATAGAGCTGGAAATCAGGTAAGATGGCAAGAAGAGCCCCATCTTGCTCCATGCAACCCAAAATAATAAGACCTCCCCAAAAATAAGGCCAAGCGCTTATTTTGGAGTTCAAAAAAATATAAGACAGGCTTTTATTTTCGGGAAAACAGGGTAGGTACACGATACAATAACTTGCCAGTAACTTGTCAGAGAGTTCTTTTCATAGCATTGAGATAACTTTCTAGATGGGTTGAGAAAAATGGGGCATCTCTACAAATTTCCATCTCTGCTTTGCCAGTATTTTTCATCCTCTAACTTCTAATAGTATATCTCTTAGATGTACTGTAAGAATTTTGAAAATCCTCCATTAACTATTGATGACACAGTAGGAGTCAACTAATTTGGTGAGGAAATGATTGGGTCTTGAGCACCCAATCATAATGTTGGCTTCCTTTATTTTACTGTTGTTTCATGGCTTATAAATACCTTCACATGACAACCAGAAAGAAACCTAGATTGTAGAGCACCAGCTATTTCTGCAAAATCAACAGAAATGGTTAAAAAAAATCTGTTTAAAACTGTTTCTGTTTCAAACCTTGAACAAAATTGCAGGTTTCTCAGCTTAAGCCGTTGTATTTTCCATATGGAAATGATGCATTTTTTTAGAGTAGAGTAGAGTAGAGTAGAGTAGAGTAGAGTAGAGTAGAACAGAACAGAACAGAACAGAACAGAACAGAACAGAACAGAACAGAACAGAACAGAACAGAA
>WNWU01000029.1:7378569-7396575 GCA_012654045.1 Ptyas mucosa
AACAGAACAGAACAGAACAGAACAGAACAGAACAGAACAGAACAGAATTCTTTATTGGCCAAGTGTGATTGAACACACAAAGAATTTACTTTGGTGCATACGCACTCAGTGTACATAACAGAAAACATACATTCGTCAAGAATCATAAGGTACAACACTTAATGATAGTCATAGGGCACAGTCAATATAAATCATAAAAATACCAGTAACAAAGTTACAGTCATACAGTCAAAAGTGGGAGGAGATGGGTAATAGAAACGATGAGAAGATTAATAGTAATGCAGACTTAGTAACTAATTTGACCGTGTTGAGGGAATTATTTGTTTAACAGAGTGATGGCATTTGGGAAAAAACTGTTCTTGTGTCTAGTTGGTCTGGTGTGCTCTATAGCTCTATAGCATCATTTTGAGGGTAGGAGTTGAAACAGTTTATGTCCAGGATGCGAGGGGTCTGTAGATATTTTCACAGTCCTCTTTTTGACTTGTGCAGTATACAGGTCCTCCATGGAAGGCAGGTGGGTAGCCACTGTTTTTTCTGCAGTTCTAATTATCCTCTGAAGTCTGTCTGTCTTGTTGGGTTGCAGAACCAAATCAGACAGTTATAGAGAAACTCAATTTTTCAGTTTCTCAGCTCAAGCCATTATATTTTTCATATATGGAAAGGGTGCATCTTTAAAGTATGCCAGACTTTGTGGAGTAAGGCTTCCTTTGATCAGCACTTTCAAGGGTCATTCAAGGAAGTAACCCATGCCAAGAGAACTGCTGACATGAAGTCAGTATATTATTATGTAAATTATATCAGAGATGTAAAATCAGCCAAGGACTGTCTGCTGAACTTCACCACCCAGAGATGATCTGCATTGTTCTGGGCCAAAGTCACCCTCATTTCCATAACAAAAAAAAAAGAGAAAGAAAGAAAGAAAGAAGAAGAAGCAAAAGTGTTCTCTGATTATTGCAAGGTCATGTGGAACAACAGATGTCATCTTGCAATCGACAGAAAATGTATCTGCGGTAAAGTAATTGCTGTGGTTGACCGATTGCTACAAGACATTTAAGAATACTCAATAATTGGCAAATCATCCTCTTGAGTAAATCAGTCTGAGAAGGAGCTCTATATTCCCCTGAACGGGAGAAGAAGTCACAGCATGAAAGGAAATGTTTGGAGCCAAGGGGGCCATTCCCTGAAGCTCTGAAGCTTTTACACCTCCAACCTGTCTGCCTGTCCAAATATGTATTGTAGTTTTACCTGCTGCAAACAAAGACCCTTGATGAGTCACGGTAAATCCATGAAAATGCAATAAAAAGTTCATGGTAGTAGAAAATCAGCCTAATAAAAAGATAAAACAGATCCATCCAACTCCTTGCTACATATAGAACAGGGATGGCTAACCTTTTTGCTGTTGTGTGCCAAAAGCGGGGGGAGCACAGAGGGGTCACGCACATGCATACCCACACCCATAATTCAATGCTTCCCACAACCTGCCCCCCCACGCTTGTGTGCGTGACCTCTGCGCTCCTCCCGCTTTTGGCACACAATGGCAAAAAGATTATTGCTGGGTCCTGTAGCCCTGTTTTTCACCCTCACTAGGCTCCAGAGGCTTCCTTGGAGCCTGGGGAGGGCGAAAACAGCCTTCCCCACCCAACCTGGAGGCCCTTATCCTGACTTTTGTTGGGCCCGGAAGGACCAAAAATCATCTGGCCGGGGCACGCATGCGCACTGGAGCTGAGCTAGGGCAATGCCCACAGATATGGCTCCGCATGCCAGAGGTGGCACATGTGCCATAGGTTCGCCATCACGGATATAGAACATAGAATAATAGGGTTAGAAGGGATCTTGGAGGTCTTTTGGTCCAAGCAGGTGACCTATACCATTCCAGACAAATGGTTGTCCAGTCTCTTATTGAAAAACTCCACTGATGAAACACCTACAACTTCCAGAGATAAGCCATTCCACCGATCAATTGTTTTCACTGTCAGAAAATTTCTCCTTAGTTCTAGGTTGGATCTCTCTTTAATGATCTTCCATCTTTTAATGAGCAGCTGTCACAGAGAAGAAGGGATTGACTTATTCTCCAAAGCACCAGAGGGCAGGACAAGAAGTAACGCGTGGAAGATCATTAAAGAGAGACCCAACCTAGAAGTAAATAGAAATTTCCTGACAGTGAGAGCAATAAATCAATAGAATAGCTTGCCTCCTGGGTCTGTGGTGCTCCATCAATGGAGGTTTTCAAGAATAGAGCGAACAGTCATTTGACCGGGATGATATAAGGTCTCCTGCTTTGAGCAGAGGTTGGACTAGAAAACCTCCAAGGTCCCGTCCCGTCCTATGTTTCTACGTTCTATGTTGTAACTGCAGGTCATAATATATAATGTATCATCAAATACAATGAAATAACAGTAGAATCTTTAGAATAGATACAAATACAAGGGCATCATTATAAAACAACTGCCAAATTGTAAGAGTGGTGGCTCAGTGGCTAAGACACTGAGCTTGTCAATCGAAAGGTCAGCAGTTCAGCGGTTCGAATCCCTAGTGCTGCGTAACGGGGTGAGTTCCCGTTACTTGTCCCCGCTTCTGCCAACCTAGCAGTTCGAAAGCACATCAAAAATGCAAGTAGGAAAATAGGGGCCACCTTTGGTGGGAAGGAAACAGTGTTCTGTGCACCTTTGGCATTGAGTCATGCCGGCCACATGACCATGGAGAGATCTTCAGACAGCGCTGGCTCTTTGGCTTTGAAACGGAGATGATCACCGCCCCCTAGAGTCAGGAATGACTAGGTGCGAAGGGAACCTTTACTTTAACCTTTACATTAGGGGGAGAAGAAAATATAGTTCTAATCTTTGCATTTTTTTTTTCATTTTAATAATCTAGAAAAGTGCTTCCTAACCTTTGGGGACCACCAGTCAATAGCCCCCAAAGCCCCTTCTGATAATGCTGTCATCTTTCAGTAAAAACTATTCTTTATTTCATTTAAACCTTGCCGATGTATTGATTTCAATGTTTTACACTGTATTGGTTCCCACGTTTTACTTGGGAAATAGTGTTGTATTTTATTTCGGGGTTAGAGAAAGGCGTTTAAAATACTTTCCTGTATTTGCACGTTTGGTGCTTTTGGCTTCAGCCACTTTACACTAATACAGTGATGGCTAACCTTTTTGCCATCGCGTGCCAAAAGTGGGGGGAGCACAGTGGGGTCACACACACACGTGCCCACATCCATAACTCTATGCGTCGTTCCCCCCCCGGTGCTCCCCCTGCTTTTGGCATGGCGGGCCCGGTAGGCCCGTTTTTTGCTCTCCCCAGGCTCCAGAGCCTTCCTAGGAGCCTGGGGAGGACAAAAACGGTCTTCCCCATCCCCCCAGAGGCCCTCTGGAGGCCGGACACAGTGTGTTTCCTGACTTCTGGTGGGCCGAGGGCCCGAAAATCAGCTGCCTGGCGCACGCATGCGTGCTGGAGCTGAGCTCGTGTGCCCACCGATATGGCTCCGCGTGCCACCTGTGGCACCCGTGCCATAGGTTCGCCATCACGGCACTAATACCTGGCAGGGGTGGGTTCTACTTACCTTCACTACCGGTTCTCAACGGGATCGTGCACGCACGGTTGCTTCACTCGTGCACCTAGCTTCTGCTCATGTGCAGATCGCTGCTGGTGGGTGGGGCCTCCCGCCGGTTTTACTACTGGTTCTTGAGAACCGGTCTGAACCGGCAGTAACCCACCACTGATACCTGGCCAGAAAAGTTAAACCATGTTCTGGTGACATTTGCTCAGATTTACACCTTCTAGAATTCTGTAATGAATCAAAGAACAACTCATGCCAACAACATGGGTTTCCATAAATGTCTAAAGGCAACTGAGTTCGCGGAAACTTTTTCAAGCTCCAACTCAACATGTAGAAGACATCAGGCTCGGATCCCTGAATATAACATACAGAGTGCCTGTTCTGTCATTCTCTTTGCTAGAAATCTTGAAAGCATGCCAGGATAGCCAGAGTTGACTTCGCTTCACCTGATCTTTTTCCTTTGGTTCCAGATGAAACGAAGCGGATGAATGATGTGCTTCTTCAATTAATGCAAGCCAGATGGCTTTGAGATTCGGTTGGGAATGGAACTCTTTACCTTGAGATCTGGAGTTCGTGTTTTTGCTAGACCAACATTCTCATCTTGGTTTGATTGATGCATCAGGAGTCACATTTCCAAAAGTTACAAGATTTAAAATAAAGTTTTAGTTTGTGGGTGTCTTCAAGTCAGTTTTTGATTCCTGGTGATTATCTGGTCCAGTGGAGAAATCCAATTTTTTTTACTACCAGTTCTGTGGACGTGGCTTGGTGGGCGTAGTGTGGCATGGTGGGTGTGGCTTGGTGGGCATGGCAGGGGAAGATACTGCAAAATCCCCATTCCCTCCCCACTCTGGGGCCAGCCAGATGTGGTATTTGCCGGTTCTCTGAACTACTCAAAATTTCCGCTACCAGTTCTCCAGAACCTGCTGGATTTCACCCCTGATCTGGTCACTTCCCTGCAGTTTTCTTGGCGAGGTTTTTCAGATGTGGTGACTGGTCCAAGGCTCAAGGTCAACCAGCTGACTTTTTGCCCAAGGCAGGATTAGAATTTAGGATCTCCAGATTTTTAGCCTTAACTGCTACACCAAACTGGTTTTCAGTTCACCTTTTGGTCCTGAAATACTTTTTAATTTCAGTTTTCAACTCTCAACTTCTCTTCTTGAGGCATCAGTTTTGTTGCTTGGTTAAAAGTCATTCTGTCAAACCGAGTTGACCGTTTTTGGATCCATCTCCTAGTGGTGATGTTTGGATCACACCTTTTAGAGGTGTGAGTTTTGTTTGTCAGGAAACATTTGGCTGGTGACGAAGCATGAGACTGGTTATTTTTTTCACCTCTTGAGATCTCTCTTCTGAAGATGTGGGTTTTTGTTTTGTTTTTATAAATCTATTTTTACAGTACAAAAAGGGAGGGTAAGAATAATGGGTGATGGAGTGGGTTTGGGTTGCAACAGAGTTATGCCTGCAACAGAAAATGACAAGCAAAATCCCTCACAACCCATGAGAGATAGTTGAAGGTCTTTTCCTTTGCCTTCTGCTTCTCCTCCTCCTCCTTCCTCTCCTCCTCCTCCTTCACCTCTTCCTCTTTTCTCCCTCTTTCCCTCCTCTCCCTTCCCCCTCTCCCTCTTCTTCCCCTCCTCTTCCCCCCCCCCTTCCCTGGTTTTTCACTCCTGGCAAGCACCTGGATTAGTCCCTGCATTTTCTTGGCAAGGTTTTTTAGAGTGGTTTGCCGTTGCCTACTTTCTAGGGCTAAGAGAGAGTGACTGACCCAACTGACTGGCTTTGTACCTCAGGTAAGACTAATATTCACAGACTCCTGATTTCTAAACCCAGTGCCATAAGCACTATCTCAAACTGGCTTTAACTGGTTTCGTTTTAGTTCTTTTAAAATGGATTGTGTGAATATTCAATGGTTGGAATTGATTCAGATGAAGCGTTTAATTAAATTGAAAACATTTGAAACAATTCAGACTCTTTCTGCATTTCTACCTATCCGTTGTAGTCATTCTGAACTCAATTTGTTAGCTCAGTCTGAACATACCAATCGAAGTGAATGGAGTTCAAGTGCTCAGACTGAAAGGGACCCCAAAGTTGTCATGTATGTGATCATTTCCCCAGATGGATTTGCAATAGAAATTAGAATTTAGTGAGGGTTTTTGAAGAAACGTCAAGGCTTTTGAAGGGGCGTTTAACTCTGGACTTCAAATTAAGTATCTATTTTAATCACAACAGAGATGGGTCTCATTCGAGACAATGATGAATCCACATACAGACGGGAGGTTGAACAACTAGCCTCGTGGTGCGACCGGAACAACCTGGAACTGAACAAACTCAAAACGTAGAAACGGTGGTGGACTTTAGGAGAAACCCTCCCATACTACCACCTCTTACAATACTAGACAACACAGTATCAACAGTAGAGACCTTCAAATGTCTAGGTTCTACCATATCACAAGACCTAAAATGGACACTTAACTTCAAAAACGTCCTCAAAAAAGCACAACAAAGAATGTTCTTTGTGCGCCAACTCAGAAAGCTCAAACTACCCAAGAAGCTGCTGATCTACTTCTACAGAGGAATTATTGAGTCTGTTATCTGCACCTCTATAACTGTCTGGTTTGGTTCTGCAACCCAACAAGACAGAGCCAGACTTCAGAGGATAATTAGAACTGCAGAAAAAACGATGGCTACCAATCTGCCTTCCATTGAGGACCTGTATACTGCAAGAGTCAAAAAGAGGGCTGTGCAAATATTTACAGACCCCTTGCATCCTGGACATAAATTGTTTCAACTCCTACCCTCAAAACGATGCTATAGAGAACTGCACACCATAACAATTAGATACAAGAACAATTTTTTCTGGAATGCCATCACTCTGCTAAACAAATACTTCCCTCAACACAGTCAAACTATTTACTAAATCTGCATTATTATTAATCTTCTCATCGTTCCTATCACCCATCTCCTCCCACTAATGATTGTATGACTGTAACCTTGTTGCTGGTATCCTTACAATTTATATTGATATTGTTTCCTAATATGATTTGATTGTTTATTTATTCCCTATGACTATCAGTAAGTGTTGTATCTTATGATTCTTAATGAATGTATCTTTTCTTTTATGTACACTGAGAGCGTATGAACCAAGACAAATTCCTTGTGTCCAATCACACTTGGCCAATAAAGAATTCTATTCTCTCCTACTAAGATGCTTCAAAAGGCTTACCAGCATACCGTAGGAGAATTTTTCGGAATTTGTTTAGAACTAGAGATCAGCTTCTAACTCCACAGAAGAGAAAAATATGGTTTGATATGGTACCAGAGAGACGATATAGAGACAAAAGGCAAGTCCAAAAGAATTGTGGATAAATTGTAATATAGTTTAACAAATACTCAACCAGGTTACGGCACCTATGTTGAGATATAATGATAAAGTAACAGGAATGAATACAATCGTCTTTTGATTTGCACGATGGGTCTAAGAACATTTCTGCTGTTCCTTTTCTGCAGTGTTATCAAATGGCCTTGCTTCCTAGCACTTCTGAATCAGCATTCCTTTGAGTCCAAGTGTTTTATAGCTCAGCTGATTTATATACCCTGGGAAATAATATTTGGGGAGGGGATATTCTGCTTGGCTTATTTGACACTGTATTTTCTCCTTGAATAATTTGTGGTTAATCCCCACTTAAAAAAAAAGGACAATCTTTGCCTACAGTGGCCAATAGATATTGTGGCTGCTCACTACAATCTTAATTACTTATCCTTATAGATTAACTGTGTATTCCCCCTACGATTCATAATCGTACATAATTTGTATAATAATTTACTTGAATCTGTTTCCCTGGCTGAATTAAAAAAATCCCTTCCCCCTTTTTTTCCCCCTGAGAAAGTTGCCCCCTCAACCATTTAAGCATTTTTAAATTTTGTGGTGATGAAATCTGTAGTCTTTAAATCAAGCTGAATCCCCTAGACCAGGGGTGTCAAACTTATGGCATCACTTTGTCGTGGCATTTCACAACTTTTTCCCCCTTTCCTAAACCAGGGCTGAGCGTGGCCAGCATGTGACGCATCTGGCCCATGGGCTGTGAGTTTGACACCTCTGCTCTAGACAGCTGATCCAGACTATTGTTACTCTAACCGAAGACTATTCTGGTGACCTGGGAGTAGATGATGGAGAATATATGGTCAAATCGAGAGTAGGTATGCATTTTCTTAAACAATAACATCCCTTGGCAATCAAAGAGTATGCATGGAAATACTGTATACATTAGAAAAGAAAAGAAAAATTTAAATACCGTATTTTTCAGAGTATAAGATGCTCTGGACTATAAGACGCACCTACCTTTTTTGGTGAGGAAAACAAGAAAAAGAAATCTGCCTCTGCTTCCCAGCAATTTTGCCTTGTTGCAGCAAACAGCAAACAGCAAACAGCAAACAGCAAACAGCCTGCTTTACTTTCATTTTCATTTTCAGCATAGCTTGATTAGCACAAGAAAAAAAAAAAGAAATCTGCTCCAGCAATCTACCTCCTTGCAGCAAGCAGCAGAGGCCCATGCAAAACAGCTGAGAGCAAAACAGCTGAGAGTCGGGAGGCCGATCCAATCAACTTGTGCTACTTAGGTTGTGCTGAAGCTGAAAGGAGTTGTTTTTTCTTGCTGTTTGTTGCAAGGAGGTAACTGCTGGGAGACAGAAGCCAAAGGATGGGGGCCAGTGGGTGGGCAGGGCTACATTCGGTGTATAAGACACACCTAAATTTTCACCCCCTTTTAGGGGGGGGAAAGGTGTATCTTATACTCTGAAAAATACAGTAGCTCTAGATGTCAGAAGAGACTGGCTGATTCAGAGAGAGGAAGAGACAAGCAGGGGATTAGTCTGGAATCTCTAGAAGGGCCTGAACCTCTTTTGAATGTTGCTGAATCTTATCTAATCTGGCCCAAGTACAGCCAGCCAGTCTGAGAGTGTACCTGTGTTATAGAAATGAACAATAAAATAGCTAAATGAACTCTCTGCATATGGATCTGATTGTTTGTCCCTGACACTACGCATTAAAAGGAAAGGGAAATTTAATTTGCAAATTAGCAGAAATGGGAGGGAAATGGAATTGAGTGGAATCATGATAATGGTAAAAATATGAAAAATACAGAATAAGAATATGGATTTGTCCGACTATAAATGTATATAAAGAGCTCTCAAGTTCAGTACCTCTGATCACCATCATTGTCATCATATCAAAAAGATTACATTCTCTCCTCTGATGTCCAGTTCCATCATTCCCCTCTTTTCCTTCTGATTTTTTTTCCCCAATTAACACTAAGATTTCCTTTCTGGTATTTAGATTTCAACCAATTTTTCAGACTTTATTGGACCATCTAAGAGACCACTTCACCACCAGGACCATTTTATAGTTTCTATGGTTGCTATGGCAACCCAGCATCACTATCAATTGCAATAGGTCAGAATACTGGGTAGCATCAGAAATGTAATTTTCCTATCACGTCTCTCCTTCTCTCTCTCACGCTCCCTTTCTCTTTCTCTCTCTCTCTCTTTTGTGAGGGACTGTTTCACAGGTTTCAGTACAGCGATGGCAAGGTCTGAATTGAAATTGAAATGTGGCAGGGGAGGGATGAAACGGTTGCTGTGTTGTTGTTAAATGCTATCGATCAAAAGCAAGGTTTCTCTCTGCCCCTTCTTGCATTTGTCATCTGCCCCTAAAGATGTTAAACTGAAACCGACAAGCTGAGCCGAGCTGAGCACGGGAGGATGGGAAGAACAAGAGAGTAAGAAGGACAGAGAAACAGAACGAGCCGAAAAGTGTTTATAGGTTTCATAAGGATAGACATAACAGCTTTTTCTTCTAGGGATTTTTCCTTTGACGTGATGATTCAGCCAACCAGCCAAGTGAAAGGAGAGGCAGAGATGAGAAATAGCTGCACACGAAATATATATATATATATATCTGGTGATGCAGTTTTAGATACCTTTTACTGAGCTTGCATTAAATACTCTATGGCAGCGTTTCCCAGTCTTGGATACTTTAAGCTATGAGGACTTTAACTCCCAGAATTTTTTTAATTTTTTTTATTTATATGCCGCCCTTCTCCGGAGACTCAGGGCGGCTTACAATGCGCTAAGCAATAGCCTTCATACTTTTGTATATTTATACAAAGTCAGCTTATTGCCCCCACAAACTGGGTCCTCAATTTACCTACCTTAGAAAGGATGGAAGGCTGAGTCAACCTTGAGCCTTGGTGAGATTCGAACCTGCAATAATTGCAGGCAGCTGATGTTAATAACAGGGCTTTAGACCACTGTACTATCCAAGGCTCTTGGGTAACTTGGCCAAGTTGGTAACTTGGCTCTTGGCCAAGGTTGAGAAATGCTGTTCTATTGTAAGAGGATGAATTGTTCCATTTTTCTAATTAGTCTAGGAGGCCTTCTACCATTTGATTCCTCCAGGTATCTGGACCAACAAATTCTGAGCATTCTGGATGGGAATGATGGGAAATTAAGAGAATATCAGGTTCTGCAGTGCTGATGCAGGTAGAACAGAACTGTATGGACCAATAGATCACATATACGTTGATCCTTGGATCTGCATAATATATGTTCATTCACTTCGTAGAACCAAAAAGCATGGAGATCCTGAAGAATAAACCAGAAACATTGTGAGAGGCACAGAGCAAAGAGATTCAAGAGAAGGAATGGATCTATATTAAAGGAAATACAACTTTTTAAATGTAAAAGATTACTGGCTGACTAGAAGTATTGGGGGGCATAGATGTGTATCTTGACAGATATGTACAAAACCATGTCTAAACTTAGAAAGTTACAAGAAGGCAGAAACTACCTTTATAAGTGAGCTGATGTTAAGTGTCATGTGTGAATACAGCCAACATATTTAAAAAGGTTTAAAGGGTTCCCCTGTCCAATCATGACCAACTCAGGTGAGTGGTGCTCATCTCCAATTCTCAGCCAAGGGATCTTGTGTTGTCTGAGAGATGTTTCCATCATCATGTGGCCAGCATGAAAATATGGAATGCAGTAACTTTTCCCACCAAAGTGATGCCTATTTATCTACTCACATTTTCATGCTTTCAAACCGTAGGTTGGTAGGAGCTGAGGCAAATAATGGGAGCTCACCCCAACACGCAGCTCTCGGATCTCAATCCAAACTGTTGGCTTTCCAGTTGACAAGCTCAGAGTCTTAACTACTGACGCATTGCACCTCTGCCAAGATGGGTTAACAGTAACACCTATTATGTATAGAACCTCTTGGTAGAAAATAAGGTGTGTGTGTGTGTTTGTTGGTGTGTCTGTCTGTCTGTCTGTCTGTCTGTCTGTCTGTCTGTCTGAATCAATTCAAAATGCAGGATCTCTGCTTCTTATGAATCCAAGTGCACTGTTTTCATTCATTATGGCTTTTCTTACAAGAGTCCAGGAGAAATTCAACAGAAACTCAGGAGAATTGGTAAAATACAAAGAAGGATGAAGTTCATCCCTGGACTGTATCATGATCACACCAGAGCAGACCCATCGCAATGCTCAGTATGTAATGCATTTTGAAAAATATTTGGGAATTAATCCCTAGTCCCTATCACTGTGCAGAAAATATAGATAACACTCTTTATACTAGAAATTATATAAATGCCATGGACTTCCAGATGCTGAGGAGCCACATCTTCTAGCACCCTCATCTAGCATGACCACTAGTGAAAGATTCTGGAAGGTGATGTTCAGCTACTTCTGGAAGGACTTCCACCTTGTTGAAGACACTGCCCACGGATAGCAAGCCTACTTATTGGGAAACTGTTGAGAGTATATCTATGATGCCCTTAGCCGGCTTATAATTGAACTCCTAGATACATAAAACTTCAAATGCTCAGTAGCCAGTGAAGTGCCTCTCAAATGCCTTTTTATATATTCTTCTCACTCAAGGGATATAACCTTAGACTCTCCAGTCCAGCGTGGCTCTATCAGACGGATAAATCCTATTCAACTTGGTGGCTCAGTTTGTTTTGAAGCCTGAATCCCCTGGTGGCCTCAGACCTCCTCTAACTCTGTAAGATCAGGAATCTCCAATGGTTTTTAATGCAGTGGGAAGATATAAGCGGTGAAAGTAAATCAAGATGCAGAATGAAGATAGAAGAATCCCCAGTGTACTTCACAGCTGTGTTTGACGTGCATCATTCATAAGAAGCGAGGGGAACTGAAAAGAGACACGCCAGTTATTGAGACCTCACTGCAAGCCGAGCTCACAAGTCATTACACACACATATACACATACAGAGAGAGAGTCTTCTGCTAGAAATTTAAAGCAGCTGGATTTCAAATCAGCTGCCTGCTCAAGACAAACCAACCCTGGTAAAGTAATAAAAATCACAGACATGAGCATGAGGGAGACGAAAGAGAGAGCCTCGGGAGGGGACGTTGTAGCATTTGTGAAAATTGTGTAGAATGACTGCATTCATCAGGCCATCCATACTAGGATTCCCTCAGAAGTGTTGGGGAACCCTATTAAATAAATAGGCCACCTCGGAAAGCCAAAGGAAATCATCAAAACCAGAGATGCTATTCAGCGGGTTATGACAGATTCTGGAGAACCGGTAGCGGAAATTTTGAGTATTTCGGAGAACCGGCAACTACCACCTCTGTCTGGCTCCAGAGTGGAGTGGGAATGGAGATTTTGCTATATCCTTCCCCCAGGAGTGGGAAGGGAATAGAGATTTTGCAGTATCCTTCCCCTGCCATGCCCACCAAGCCACGCCCCCGGAACCAGTAGTAAAAAAAAATGAATTCCACCACTGATCAAAACCATTAAAAAGCGAAAGTTAGAATATTTCGGACATGTGATGCGACACCCAGAAAAATGTGGCATCCCTCACTTAATCCTCCAAGGAAACATTGAAGGCAAATGAGGTCCAGGCAGAAGAAGAACATCATGGCTTCAAAAGAGCCTGGTGGCGCGGCAGACTAAAGCACTGTAATTAACATTCAGCTGCCTGCAATTACTGCAAGTTCAAATCTCACCAGGCTCGAGGTTGACTCAGCCTTCCATCCTTTCTAAGGTAGGTAAAATGAGGACCCAGATTGTGGGGGCAATAAGCTGACTTTGTATAAATATACAAAAGTATGAAGGCTATTGCTTAACGCATTGTAAGCTGCCCTGAGTCTCCCGAGAAGGGCGGCATTTAAATCAAATTAAAAAAAAAAATCTAAGGGACTGGTTTGGACAAAACTCAGCAGCCATTTTTTCGTGCGGCTGCTGATAAAAATAGGATTGCCAACATGATCGCCGATGTCCGATGACGGATATGACACAAGAAGAAGAAAAAGATCAAATAAATAACGATGTTCAGGCTCGAGCCCAGCATAGCTAATCAACCAACCAGAGGAACAAGAACAACATGGATTTTAGAAAGGTCATGTTTCATTTTTATTACGGGGTCAAAACATAATCTTAAAATCCTTTCTAAGGTGGGTAAAATGAGGACCCGGTTTGTGGGGGCAATAAGCTGACTCTGTATAAATATATACAAAAGTATGAAGGCTATTGCTTAATGCATTGTAAGCCGCCCTGAGTCTCCGGAAAAGGGCGGCATATAAATAAAATTTTAAAAAAACGAAGAGTATATTTGCAGCCAAATTGATAGAGGGGTTAGAGTTTCTTTGAAGCACTTCCTTTTCATAGCTCACACTTCTGAGCTGGGTTGCCTTTTCTCATCCTAAACTGCACTATTCTGAACTCTGGGGAAACAGTGATGGACCAAAATGGTTTCGCTTTTAGGAATGGATAATCACAGCCAAAAGTGGAGCTGATGAAGGAATCAGCTCTCTGAACTCTCTGGATGAAGGAGAGAATTTGAGGTAACCCAGACTGATCCCTACAGATGCTCCCTGCAATAAGGCCATAAAACAGTAGTGTCTGAGGGATTTTAGAGCTCTTGGAACCAGTAGAGTCAGATTTGCTCAAGCCACAGTTTGGAGCAGGGGTGTCACTCAATTTCATTGAGGGACGCATCAGGGCTGTGGTTGACCTCAGGAGGCCAGACAGGCATAGCCGACTGGGTGGGTGTGGCCAACTGGCTGGGTGTGGCCAGCTTGACACCGCTCACTTGGTGTGGTTGACTGGGTGGGCATGGCCAACTGGGTGGACATGACCAGCTTGACACCACTCCCCCAACTGCTGGCATGTTTCCTCTTTGCATTGGGTAGACCAGGCCGATGTGGTGGTCCACCAGCAGCCTGCAGAGCTGGCAGCGGAGTCAGATAGTAAGGAGGCTGGGGAGAAAAATGGGCCAGTCCTGGAGTCTGGGGAAGGCCTGGATGAGGGTTCTGAATCGGAGGCAGAGACGGGGCCAGGGCCATCTGGGAGTTATGCGTGGACTCCAGAGCCCCCAGAGTCAGACAGCAGAGAGGCAGAGGAACAGGAGGAGCCTGTTCCTAGTGCACACATGCGCAGAGCTGCCAGAAGGCAAGAGCAGCTAAAGCAAAACGGATGACTCAGGAGTAAGGCCAGGAGATGATTGGCCCCTCCCATAAGGCTTAAAAGAGAAACAAAAGCACTTGGGCTTTTTGCAGGAAAGCAACGTTGCTAACTCTGTTTCCAGTTGGCATCTCTTGTTTGTTTCTGAACTTAGTGGGGCTTTGCCAAGTAGGGACTTTGGCAGGGTGTCAAAGAAAATAAAGGTTGGTGATTATCCCGAATGACTTCTTCTGAAGGACTTGTTTTTGGCAACTAATTGGGATTCAGCTGGGAATGAACGTAATTTTCAGCTGTTACAATAAAATAGGTTTGTTTGGGACTAAATGTGTATTGTAATGACTCAGTAAGCCTAGGTCACAACAGCCGAAGCCACGTTGGCTCGATGTTCCCTTTTTGCATTGGGTAAACTGGGTTAAAGTGATGCAGGCCAGCCCCTTACATTTTACAAGACAGCCCTGAGGGCTGTATCTGACCACATCGCTGGCCGGATTTGGCCCACGGGCCTTGTGTTTGACACCCCTGGTTTGAAGCCTTCCAAACAATCCATAGATTTCACCCACTTCCTCTTTTAATCACTTTTATTGGAAATAGCTTGTAAATTTCTTTTTGGATATTAAGAACCTTCAGAAGGACTTTTATTGCACTGGGTGATTTTCCTCCAACCGGCAGCGAAAGAAGATTTATGTAAGTTTAAAACTTAAAGAAAAACTGTTTTATTTGGAAATAAGCAGCACAAGGGTGATTAGAATATTGATTTTGGAAGTTTTTTTAAAAGGACATAGCAGTCAGATTAACAGGAAACAAGACTTCGAAAATAATTGTAGGAATACTTCCTGTAGTTTGTTTAAAATCTTATTAAAATTTATGAAGATTTTGGGTTTAAATGTAAGAAATCTCTTCCGGGGGAAATGTTCTGGATGAAAGAAAAAAAATGATAAGAAGAGAGCTTGAAGGCTGGTTACTAGAGGCAACCAGAAAGAATTAAAGATTATAATTAAAGGAGAAGACCCACAATGGAGATAAGCATTTTAATTCTGAAAGAATTCAAGGATCTTTTGACAACAATGTACCCAGAATCTACTCTTAGCCATCTGATACAATAAAAATCGGCTTAAAAGAAGCAATAACAGATTTAACAGATTAACAGAGTTGGAAGGGACCTTGTAGTCCAACCCCACCCCCCCCCCCCCAAGCAGGAGACCCTCAGATAAAAGAGGATATAACTGACAATCAGGCTGTTTTGCATATGGATCTAAAATTGACAGCATGCAGGAGTGATATTAACAAATATTGTATGTTATATGGGATTTGCAAATGAAACCAGCTGAAATGTAATAGTTAAAAGGGTCACACGAATAATAAACCAGAAAAGTGACTAGGATCTGTGAATTTGAACTCAGAAAAATGACTTGGACAATTCTTTTACTTTGGATTTATAAAAGAGATGTGTTATACAGGTAGTCCTCAATTTACAACAATTCATTTAGTGACTGTTCAAACCTTCAACGGCACTGAAAAAAGTGATTTATGACCATTTTTCACACTTGTTGCAGTGAATACAACCGTTGCAGTATTCCCATGGTTTCAAATTTCAAATTCCTGGGAGTCCACCATAGCCAAGATCTCACCACATTCCAGGTGGTCAGGCAGGCTCAACAGAGACTCAATTTCCTTAGAAAATTAAATTGTATACGATTGTCTTTTTTCCTAACAAATTATAATGAGTTTTTCTGGACTAGGCCTAAATGATGAGGCTTTAAAGATTTGTTTATAGATAAAATATGGGAAGAAAAGAGATTTTGCTGTAATTTTAGAGAAAGGGATAAGCGATGGTATTACAATTAAGAAGTGATGAAGAGAAGATGATAAGAAATTAATTTGTGGGACATCATTTGAAAAGATTAAAGATTAATATAGCAAATATGTTTTTGTTGCTAGTAGCTTCTAATGGAATTTATCTTGATTAAGTTTGAATAGAGATTTTGGGGATTTATTTATAGACACGAGATAAGACATGGGAAGAACTTTCTTTCTGTAGATAAAATGACAAGGTATTGTGTTAAGTAAAGAAAAGAAATATGAAATTGATTTAACTTTTTAGAGTTAGGATTAGATGTATAGATATGATATAGATATAAATATAAATAATATAAAGATTTGAATTAGATCTAGATATATTATTCTGATAGCCCTTAATGGACTTTGGCTAATTAAGACTGAAAGATAAAGCTTTATTATTTGCCAATAGATAAAAAGATGAGATATGGGATGAAGAGATTTTTGGTTGAAATATTAGAGAAGATGTTAAACAATTGAAAATATTTGTTCTTGTCTTGATGAAGGGGGAAGTAATTTCTTTCTATATTTATTTCATTTTATTTCAAATATATTTTATTTATTTATTTGTCAAGTACGTAATAGATAATATATATAAGTATAAGCATGAATTGAATACATAAAATGTATACAAATAGAGAGAACATTAGGGCAGGGACGGTAGGCACGTTGGTGCGCTTATGCACGCCCCTTACAGACCTCTTAGGAATGGGGTGAGGTCAACAGTAGACAGTCTTAGGTTAAAGGTTTGGGGGTTTGGGGATGAAACCACAGAGTGGGGAAGTGCATTCCAAGCATTGACCACTCTGTTGCTGAAGTCCTATTTTCTGCAATCGAATTTGGAGTGGTTTACCTTCGGTTTGTATCTATTGTGTGCTCGTGTATTATTGCGGTTGAAGCTGAAGTCATCATTGACAGGTAGGACGTTGTAGCAGATAATTTTGTGTACTATGCCTTCAGACCGAAGGCGGTGTAGTTCTAAGTTGTCTAAGCCCAAAATTTCAAACCTAGTGATATAAAGTATTTTGTTGCGAGCAAAGGAGTGGAGGACTCTTCTTGTGAAATATCTCTGGACTCGTTCAATTGTATTAATGTCCAATATGCAATTCAGGTTCCAGACAGATGAGCTGTAGTCGATAATTGGTCTAGCAAATGTTTTGTATGCGCTGGTTAGTGTGATATTACCGGAGAAGAAGCTTCGTAAGATTAGGTTAACAACTCTTAATGCTTTTTTGGTGATGTTGTTACAGTGGACTTTGGCACTTAGATCATTAGATACTCCAAGGTCCTTGACAGAGTGAGGGTCATCTGCAAGGTCATGTCCACTCAGCTTGTATTTTGTATTCTGATTCTTTTTGCCAATGTGTAAGACAGAGCATTTGTTGGTTTTTTTATTTTATTTATATTTATATTTATATGCCACCCTTCTCCAGAGACTCAGGGCGGGTTACAATGTGTTAAGCAATAGCGTCATACTTTTTGTATATTTTATACAAAGTCAACTTATTGTCCCCACAACCGGGTCCTCATTTTACCCACCTTAGAAAGGATGGAAGGCTGAGTCGACCTTGAGCCTGGTGAGAATTGAACTCGCAATAATTGCAGGCAGCTGGATGTTAAATGCTGCCTTAGTAGGAGCATTAGCCTTCTACACCACTCAGGCTCCTTGGTTAAGATTTGGAGTTGTCAATTATTTGAATTTGTATTTGAATTTGAATTATTCCGACACAAAGTCAAGGTCTTTTTGAAGGGTAGCAGCATTGTTGGTGGTGTTAAATAGTTTTACATCATCGGTGAAGAGAACGCAGTTGCTTATAATATGATTGCAAAGGTCATTTATGTATAGTATGAAGTTTGTTGGTCCTAGAATGCTGCCTTGGGGGACACCGCTATTAACAGGCACAGGATTTGATAGGACGCGCCCTATTTTGACCACTTGTTATCTGTTTGACAGGAACACGGCTATCCAATTATATAGAGGTCCAGAAATGCCATAGGATTTTAGTTTTAGAAGTAATTTGTCATGTACCAGTGAATCAAAGGCTTTATAGTAGTCCATGTATTTTCTCCTCTCCTCTCCTCTCCTCTCCTCTCCTCTCCTCTCCTCTCCTCTCCTCTCCTCTCCTCTCCTCTC
>WNWU01000029.1:7396585-7438471 GCA_012654045.1 Ptyas mucosa
TCCTCTCCTCTCCTCTCCTCTCCTCTCCTCTCCTCTCCTCTCCTCTCTACTTAAAATCTATAGATATAATCATGTTTCCCTGAAAATAAGACTCTGTCTTATATTTTTTTGAACCCTGAAATAAGCGCTTGGCCTTATTGCCATCCGCTCAAAAGCCCGATTGGGTTTATTATCAGGGGATGTCTTATTTTGGAGGGAAATAGAATAGGTAAAAAGTAAACCAAAAATACAGTAATATTACTATTACAATAACAATGCAAATAATTGTGAGTGTCCACTCCAGGTGTTCTTTCCTTTTGTTTTTTGTTTTTTTTATTGGTTTTATTTATAACTACAGACTAAACAAAACAGAATAACATACAAAACATATAAACATATAAACACAAATTCAGATATACGTCTAGTTTATCGCAACTGTAATATACATTCTTATTCGTATTTTGACTCCTCTTTGTTTGGTCTTTCCTTTCTAACTGTCTTTGTGGTTCTTTATTGACCTATGTTTGTAGTTTGTTTTTCTCTTTCTATATTTGGTCACTCCCTTTAGTTCTTAATCCTTTTTCCCTTTTCTATCTTCCAACCAGGTATACCACTTTTCCCATACTAGGTAATAATCGTGTTCCTCCCTATTTTGTAGTTCCTTTGTGAGTCTATCTAGTTCTGCACATTCCATGATTTTGCTAATTGTCCTGTCCTCTGTTGGTATATCACTACTCTTCCAATATTGCGCGTATATTATTCGTGCTGCTGTTATCATATGTATGATTAAATATGTTGTTTCCTTTTCATATTTTCCATTTAGTATGCCAAGTAGAAAGGTTTCTGGTCTTGTTTCTATTTTTTGTTGTGTTATTTCCTCTATTTGAGTTCTAATCCTTTGCCAATATTGTTTTGCCATTGGGCAGGTCCACCACATATGATAATAGGTGCCTTTGTAACGCTTGCATTTCCAACATATTGATGATGTACCGGGAAACATTCTTGCTAGTCTGGCTGGTGCCAAGTGCCACCTATAGAACATTTTGTAGAGATTTTCTTTGTAGGGTACAGACATTGTCAGTTTATAATTTATTGTCCATAATTTTTCCCAGTTGTCTAATTCAATATTGTAGCCGAAATTTTTTGCCCAGGTTATCATATTTTCTTTTACTATCTCTTCTTCTAATTTGTATCCTCGTAAATAATTGTAAATTTTTTTAATCAATTTATCCTGTGTCCCTTGCAAAATTTTATCTAATTCAGTTTGACCTTTTTGAAATCCAAATTGAGCCGAATCTTTCTTATATCTTGATTTTATTTGTGCGTGTTCTTTCCTTTTGAAGCAGGCAGGTGTCTCCTTGCCATCCTACCATGGGTAGCCATAAATATGGCTCTTGGGTTATGTTCATACAACACAGTAAACCTGGTTACTATCTCACTGGATCAGAAGTGAGAAAAAACAGGAGTCCTTTGAATGTCGCTGAGTGACAGTTAGAGCAGCAAAGACAAGTATAGGCAATGCTCAGAGAAGCCGGAAGCTCTTGTTCGTTCTTGCCCTTACTCTATGTGATTCAGTGGGAATTGTGTTCCTAACTGTACTGTTCCCTTGCTTCCAAAATCTGATAGCGCACAAGAAATGCAAGAAGTTATATTTATTGAGGAAAGTTAGAAACCCATAATCAAAAGAATTACAGCAAGTGCCCTAGAAACAATGTTCAAATTCCCTTGCATATCTTTTTCCTTCTTATCCTACATAACAGGCTGCTGCTTCCTCCTTTTTTGCGTGGGCTGACCTGTTTCCATCTAATTGTGTGTGTGTGTGTGTGTGTGTGTTAACAGCAGATTTGCTCCTTTAAAAAAAAAACAACCACTAACTGTGTGAGAGCTAACTTGTACAACAAACATGAGTCAAATGCAGAAGTATAAAATAGGGGAAAAGCAACAGTACAACAATAAAAGTTCTTGGAATGATACTTGGTCCGGCAAGTATCCTATAATGTAGGCATAAATGCAATTTTAGGCTGCATCAAGTATAATTTTCAAATCATGGAAAGTAAAGCACTGCGCTTAGTTCTGAGCACCACACTTTAAAAGGATTCAGAGACATTGAAAGAGGTTCAAAAAAGGATAACAAAGATGATCGGGGAATTTAAAAAAAAAAAATCCCCATATGAGTAGTGATTGAAAGTGCAAAGCATGTTAAGCCTCAAGAAAAGAAGGGAGAAGGGAGATGACCATAATCTTCAAACATTTGAAAGGATGTCACATCGAAGAAGATCAGGCCCTGTCCTGTCTTATTCTCCTGTCTTACTCCAGAATGCATGACAAATATTGAGTTATAGGAAAGCAGATTCTGTTACAAGAGGTTTGCCCGATAAAATTAAGAAACTTTTTATGCAGTATCTGTCAGTGCTACTGCAGTGAAATCCAATTTTTTTTACTACCAGTTCTGTGGGCGTGGCTTGGTGGCCATGGCAGGGGAAGGATACTGCAAAATCCCCATTTCCTCCCCACTCCAGGGGAAGGATATTGCAAAATCTCCATTTCCTCTCCACTCCAGAGGAGGGATACTCCAAAATACCCATTCCCTCCCCACTCCAAGGGAAGAATATTGCAAAACCTCATTCCCACCCCATTCTGGGGCCAGCCAGAGGTGGTATTTGCCAGTTCTCCGAACTGCTCAAAATTTCCACTACTGGTTCTCCAGAACCTGTCAGAACCTGCTGCATTTCACCCCTGGTGTTAGATCAGGCGCAGGAAAGAAGACAAGACCAGCGGGGTCTGTTCAACAAGTTTTATTCAGCTCTTAACTAAGTCAGAACAGACGAACGGCTGTGCTGCCGGAGCCCTTTTTATAGCACTCCGGCAGACCAGCCGTCCAATGACAGTGGTTTAACTTTCCCGCCCGGAGGATTAACCAATCCCCGGCCGGATGTCCTTATAAGGACATAACACTCCTCCCCCCCTAGATAAAACATGGTTCAGCTCGTGTCAATCAACAAACGTAGTCACGCAGGTAGGCGGGACGTCTGGAAGCCCTGCTCGACCTGCGCAGTTCATTCTGTGCTCCGTCGTCCGTCTGGAAGGTGGCCGCTCCGGTGTCCTCCGACCCTCGCCCCCGGGATGCCTGCCGCAGGGTCGTTGAAGGTGCCGGTTCTGTCCGTGCGCCTCCGGCCTTGCTGCTGGGCTGCGAAGTGGTCGTTGCAGGTACCGGCTTCGGTGTGCCGCCTCCCGTCCCGCTGTTGGAATGCATCTGCTGGTCCGGTTGGTCTCCTCCCTGGCCTGGGTGCCGATCATCGTAGGCCGGTAAGTGCCTTGGTTTAAGTTTGTGTTTCGATAAGTGTCCATTTTGTTGATTCTCGTGATGGTCGACCCTGTCTGGGTGGTGCAGGTCGACCTGGTCGGGACGTTGTTGTTGTTGCTCGAGTCGGGAGTCAGCTGGACGGGGGATTTCCCACGGGCGTTTCAGTTCCTGCGTGCAGGGGTGTCGTAGGCCTCCCTCACCGGGTTGTTGTCGGCCCCCTCGGTTGGGCATGTCCCGGTCTACTGGCGTTCCCTGGAGTTCCTTGCCGTCGGGGTGGCGTTGGGCTGCCTTGCCGGGGAGGCGTGAGTTTCTGTTGCCGTGGAGTCCCCTGTCTACTCGGCAGTTGCAGTACGGTAGCTGGTCTGCTGGCTGGCCGGTCATGTCGGGGTGGTACGGTCCTACCTCGACTGGGTGTTGCAGGGCTACCTCAAAAGGGTGGTGTTGTCCTGCCCTGCCAGGGTGGTGTTGCCCTACCTCGACGGGGAGGTTTTGTCCTGCCATGTAGGGGTGTTGTTGTCCTACCTCGTCGGGGTGGTTTTGTCCTGCCTTGTAGGGGTGTTGTTGTCCTACCTCGTCAGGGTGGTTTTCGCCATCCCCTTCCCACCGCTTCCGGAGTTGGTCGATGTGACGTCTACAGACCACTCCATCTTGCAGTTCAATAGTGTAGGACTTCGGGCCGGTTGTGCTCTCGATTCTCCCCTTCAGCCATTTCGGCAGGCCGTGGAAATTAAGCGCGAAAACCGGATCTCCTGCAGAGAAGGCTCGGAGGGGGCGGCTCGCGGTTGTGGTGACCTCGGAGTGGTACAGGGGGTGTAGTCGGTCCAGGGGTGACCTCAGCTTCCTGCCCATCAGCAATTCGGCTGGGCTCTTTCTTGTGGTGGCATGCGGCGTAATGTGCTGTATCAAGAGGAAGTTGTCGATCTTCTCTTGCCAATCGCCCGGTCCCATCCTGGCAAGGGCCTCTTTAGTGAACCTCACCATCCTCTCAGCTTGTCCGTTGCCAGCCGGTCTGTAGGGGGCAGAGAGGGCATGGCGAATGCCCAAACTGGCCAGGAACTCCTCCATGGGTTTCGAGGTCAGCTGCGGGCCGTTGTCGGAAACAAGGACGTCCGGCAGCCCGTGGGTAGCAAATAGGCGCCGGAGGGCTCTAATGGTGACTTCAGTAGTGATGGATGCCAGGGGAATGACCTCAAGCCATTTGGAAAATGCGTCCACCACTATCAGAAGGAACTTTCCTTGCATCGGGCCCGCGAAGTCTATGTGTATTCGCGCCCACGGGTTGCTCGGTGTTTCCCATTCCGCAATAGGCGTTTGCGGAGGGGCGGGGCGGACTTCTTGGCACGGATCACATCTGGAGACCCAGTCCTCAATGTCTTTGTCCAGTGATGGCCACCAGACGTAGCTCCGTGCCAGTCCCTTCATGCGTACGATGCCAGGGTGCCCCTTGTGCAAGGTTTCCAAAGTCTTTAGGCGCAAGGCCTGGGGAACCACGACCCTGTCACCCCACAGCAGGCAGCCCTTCATGGTTGACAGTTCCTGCTGCCTCTTTGCAAACGGCTTGAAGTCGTCGGTCAACGGTCCCGCAGGCCAGCCGCGCAGCACCCAAGACATCACTTGTTTCAAAGTCCGGTCTTTCTGGGTTAGTGCCGCGACGTCTGCGGATGTGACTGGGCAAGCCAGGTCGCCATCGATATGATGCAGTCCCAGGGTGGGGGCAGGGTCCTCCACTAAGTCTTTTGACGGGCATCTGCTCAAGGCGTCAGCGTTGCTGATGTTACTGCCCGGCCTGTGGCAAAGTTCGTAAGAGTACCCGGCCAAAAAAATTGCCCAGCGTGTCATCCTGGGCGATGAGTAGTTAGGTGTGGGCTTGCTTCCAGACAGAAGGCCCAGCAGGGGCTTGTGGTCTGTGATGACCGTGAACCTCCGTCCGTATAAGTACTCATGGAAGCGCTTGACGCCAGCAACGATGGCCAGGGCCTCTTTGTCCAGCTGGCTGTAATTTCTCTCGGCGCTGGACAGCGTCTTCGAGAAATAGGCGATGGGTGCTTCCTTCCCGTCCGGGAATTGATGACTGAGGACTGCTCCGATGCCGTAGGGGGATGCGTCGCAAGTCAATAGCAGGGGGAGCGTCTCGTGGTATTGGATGAGGACACTCTCGGAAGAAAGCAGGTTCTTGACAGCTCTGAATGCTGCTTCCTCTTCCTTCCCCCACCTCCAGGAAACCGCCTTCCCCAGCAAGCGATGGAGCGGTTCAGCCACGGAGGCTTTCTGTTTCAGGAAAACACTGTAAAAATTCAGTAGTCCCAGAAACGCCTGAAGCTCCGTCTTGTTTTGGGGGGCTGGAGCTTCATGGATAGCCCTAACCTTAGACTTAGTGGGGTGAATGCCGTTCTTATCAATGAGATAACCCAGGAACTCGACTTCCTGGACCCCGATGATGCACTTGTCCCTCCTGACTCTCAAACCCTTCTCCTTGAATCGCTGTAAAACCATGCGCAGTCGCTCAAGTAGTTGGGTTTTGGAGTGGCCGGAGATCAAGACATCATCGAAGTAAGGGACCGCCCCTGGAATGCCTTGAAGAAGGCGTTCCATAAATGATTGAAAAATACCTGGGGCTGCGCTGACCCCAAATTGGAGGCGCGTGCATTTAAAGGCCCCTCTATGGGTGACAATGGTTTGTGCCTCCGCAGTTTTTTCATCCACTGGCAATTGCTGGTAAGCTTGGGCCAGGTCCAATTTCGCGAATATTGATCCGCTCCCAAGTGAGTGCAGCAGATGTTGCACCACTGGAACCGGATATGCGCTCTGCTGGAGGGCCTTATTTATCGAACACTTATAGTCGGCGCAGATGCGCACAGACCCATCATGCTTCATCGGGGTCACAATGGGGGTCTCCCATGTAGCATGATCGATCGGTTCCAGGACTCCCTGGGCGACAAGCTTATCTATCTGGGCGTCGACCTTGGGCCTCAGGGCGAACGGAACCCTGCGGGGCTTTAGCCTGATTGGGGTGATATTTTTGTCCAAATTGAAGGAAATAGGTTTCCCCACAAATCTCCCCAGCTTACCATCGAAGACTTCCTTGAACTCTTCGATGATGGCGTCGAGTTCGTCCCTACGAATTTGGTGGATCCCGCTGATAGACAGCCCCAATGGCTCGAACCACTCCATCCCCAGCAGGCTCGGGCGGTTTCGCCCCACGACAGTGATGGGTAGGACGCCCTGGAAGTCGTGGTAGGTGACCCGGAGCGAAGTCCTCCCCAGGATCTCAACAGGGTTGCCGCCGAAATCGACAAGACGGGCCCGTAGGGGCTTGAGGTCTTTCTTTGAGATGCCCGGTTTCAGACGCTTTAACTGGTGCCAGTCCATGATGGAGTAGTTCGACCCCGAATCAACCTCCATAGAACAGGGTGTTCCCTCCACGATTACGGTGGCATGGAACTTTGCGGCCGCATCGTCAATGGTGTGGATGCCGGAGGACAGCTGATCAGTTCTGACTGCCGCGTAGCCGCCGCCTCGTTGCTGAGACCTGGCAGAGGACCGTTTGGATGGTCTCTGGTTGTCTTGCCGTTTCTCGCCCCAGCCGGGGGGAAACGGGCCCGGGGTAGGTGCTTCGGCCCTGCAGGCTTCAGCGATGTGCCCCCGCTTGTTGCAGCGTCGGCAGATAGCGTCTCTCCAACGGCACTTGGCCCTGGCATGGCTTCCTTTGCAGCTGCCGCAGGGCTCGATCCGGGCGCCATCTTGGTTGCGCTCGCGACGGTTTTGGCGGGAAACTTTGTGAACGGCCATTTCGTCGTCGGAGCAGGAGCTGGCAGACGACTCCTCAGACGAGCTCTTGGGGTGGCGTTGCAATTTGTGCACCCCTTTAGCCCTACTCATGGCGGCAGCTGCCTTTTCTGAGATCTCGGCTGCGATTGCCTCCTCAACGACGTCTTTCAACGCGATTTTCTTTCGGCTGAGGAACTTACGTTGCAGTCCAATGTCCCTCATGCCGAAGACAATGCGGTCTCTGATGGCGTTCTCAACGTTGTCAAACTCGCAATTTGACGCGAGTTGCCGCAGAGCTGCCACAAAGTCCTTGATGGGCTCCCCTTCCAACTGATTCCTTTGTTGAAAGGTGAATCTGTTGGCAATGGGAGTTCCAGTGGGAGCGTAGTGCTCCTTCAGCACGTCTTGCAAATCGGCCCAAGACATCTCCTCGATGTTCCTTGGGGACACGAGGTCGATGGCCATCTCCAGCACCTCGGAGCCGCAATGCGCCAGGAACAGGGCTCGTTTCCGTTCATCGGAGAGGTCTTGATAGTTGTTTCCCCGCAGAAACTGGCGGAAACGAACCAGATAGGAGGTCCATTTCTCCACTCTGGGGTCGAATTTGGAGATCGGAGCCATCGCGGCTTGTGACGCCTCCATCTTCAGTGACTTCAGCTCAGTGAGGAATTCTCGATGAGTGACTTAGCTCCGCGTGGCTGTTCTTTTCAAGTCCTTCGTCGCCAGTGTTAGATCAGGCGCAGGAAAGAAGACAAGACCAGCGGGGTCTGTTCAACAAGTTTTATTCAGCTCTTAACTAAGTCAGAACAGACGAACGGCTGTGCTGCCGGAGCCCTTTTTATAGCGCTCCGGCAGACCAGCCGTCCAATGACAGCGGTTTAACTTTCCCGCCCGGAGGATTAACCAATCCCCGGCCGGATGTCCTTATAAGGACATAACACCTGGTATCTGAGCAAAGTCAATGAACAATTCAAAAGAGACAACAAAAAGGAAACAGAAAGACCTAAACACCTCCTCATCATCAATCAACATCCAGATGAGCAGAGATTAACACAAAAATTAACACTAGACCAACAATCAAGAAGCAAACAATACCCCAATAAAAAAGCTACCAATTCAGATAAATAAGCTAACACTAAACAACAGCCAAATTAAGGACCACCAACACTGGCAGGGCAAGCATTTAGTATATAAAATAGGAGCAAACCCTACTCCCTTCTAGCACTGATAATGTTACCTATTTTGGTAATGAAACCTATGAAAGAAAGCAACCAAGCTCAGAGAGCACCAGGGGTGAAATCCAGCAGGTTGTGACAGGTTCTGGAGAACAGGAGCGGAAATTTTGAGTAGTTTGGAGAACCGGCAAATACCACCTTTAGCTGGCCCCAGAGTGGGGTGGGAATGGAGATTTTGCAATATGCTTCTCCTGCCACTCCCACCAAGCCACGTCCACAGAACCGGTAGTGAAAAACTTTGGATTTCGCCACTGGAGAGCACCTTTCAGTGAACACTATCATCAGGAGACTACTGGTAGATTTTAAAGCCTTTATTTTAGCAATATGAGCATCTCACATTCATTGACTCACTCATCTGAGCCATACACAATAAATTATTCCTCCTTGTCAAGAAACAATACCAGGAGAACACGAGGTGTTACCCTTGGTTTGTCTCTGAGATGATTTTTTTATGGAATGGAAGTGAGGGATACAGGTCCCATCGATTAGGCATGTGCATCTGGTGCAGTGGTGAAATCCTCCACGATTTGCCATCAGTCTGCTGCCCGCACATGCGCGGTGTTCTCCAAACGCACGCTGCATGCACATGCCAAACACAAAAAGGAGGCTTAACAAGGTTACTAGAACAGTGGGGGGGGGGGGGTGAACAGCTGTGCCGCATGATTTAGATTCGCTATAAAGCAGGATGCGAACTGGTAAGATTCAGTGGTAAAATCCAAATTTTTTTACTACCGGTTCTATGGGCGTGGCTTGGTGGGCATGGTATGGCTTGGTGGGCGTGGCAGGGGAAGGATACTGCAAAATATCCATTTCCACCCCACTCCAGGGGAAGGATACTGCAAAATATCCATTCCCACCCCACTCTGGGACCAGCCAGAGTTGGTATTTACCAGTTCTCGGAATTACTCAAAATTTCCACTACCAGTTCTCCAGAACCTGTCAGAACCTGTTGGATTTTACCCCTGATTTCACCACTGATCTGGTGGGACCACAAACAAAGGGCCTTCTCGATGGTGGCCTCTTCTAAATGGAAGTTCATTCCAAAAGCCCCTAGACAAGTGATTTTGACAGCAAGTCTGGGGACCACGAATGGAAATGGAGCCTATCAAATGGCTGATTTGATTGCTGCTGCAATGGAGGATGGGATGAGGTTTTTATGTTATGGTTTTTAATGTCAGAAGCCACTCGGAATTCACCTATGTGTGAATTGGGCAACAATGTAAATTTGTTTAATTAATAAATAAAATACCGTATTTTTCAGAGTATAAGACGCACCCTTTTCCCCCTTAAAAGGGGGTGAAAATTTAGGTGTGTCTTATACACCGAATGAGCCCCACCCACTGCCCTCCACCCTTTGGCCTCCGCCTCCCAGCAGTTTACCTCGTTGCAGCAAGAAGAAACAGCTCATTTCAGCTTCGGCGCAGCCTAATTAGCACAAGTTGATTGGATCGGCCTCCTGACTCTCAGCTGTTTTGCGTGGGCCTCTGCTGCTTGCTGCAAGGAGGTTAATTGCTGGGAGCAGATTTTTTGATTCTTGTGCTAATCAAGCTATGCTGAAAACGAAAATGAAAGTAAAGCAAGCTATTTGCTGTTTGCTGCAATGAGGCAAAATTGCTGGGAGGCAGAGGCAGATTTCTTTTTCTTGTTTTCCTCATCAAAAAAGGTATGTGTGTCTTATAGTCCGGAGTGTCTTATACTCTGAAAAATACAGTAACATAGGACATTAAATTTCTCTTCTGCCCAACTCTTATTTTGTAGGCAATGCTGAATTGCTGAGCATCACCATTGACCAATTTTTAATAGTCATTCATCCAAGTAGCCTGGTTAGATATCAAGATGTCCTTTGTCATAACCATATCGTGTTAGCCATGAATACAAGAATGGTATGTTCAAATATTCTCCATCCTTTACTTCTTGGCTTGACACATTTTGTGTTTGGATATACTCTAGCAGAATTGCTATTTTTACATTCCAGATCTTTTTCCGCTAGTACAGTTTTTTCAACTACTCATCCTTTACCATCTGGTTATGAGAGCGATAATGATTCTGATCAAATGTTTGAAAAGTATCCTTCCAAACAGTTAGAGCAATGTGATATCGGATTAATTCTGCTCTCCTTCTTTAAATGTTCTCATATGGAGTTTTAGCAACCATCTTTCTGGGAGCTTTGATTCAGACCCTTGCACCTAGCTTGAGTTGGATTCAAATGCCTCTTGAGTCCATGATTCAAGTAGTGTCAGTACAGAACTGATACACCTTCCTTGTATTAGTCTTCTGTCACTATCAGCTAGGTAGACAGAAGAAGAACTGGGTGGAGTACAGTGGTGGGTTTCAAATTTTTTTACTACCGGTTCTGTGGGTGTGGCTTGGTGGGCATGGCAGGGCAACAATACTATAAAATCTCTATTCCCTCCCCAATCCAAGGGAAGGTTACTGCAAAATCCCCATTTCCTCCCGATCAGCTGGGACTTGGGAGGCAGAAAATAGATGGGGGCAGGGCCAGTCAGAATTTTTACTACCGGTTCTCTAAACTACTCAAAATTTCTGCTACCAGTTCTCCAGAACTGGTCAGAACCTGCTGAAACCCACTTCTGGTTGAGTAATATAGTGAGTATTTATTAGCAGGTCCTAACAGATAGTGAGCTTTATAAGAAATCCTTTGCTTCTTTAAATGCTCTACAAATCCATCTGTGTCTCTTGAGCAAATGACTGAAAAGGGCTCAGATTTTGCTCCACAACTGACTTAATTCACACATGATATCTGATTAGGGGAGGGTAGTTAGACTTCCAAATCTTCTGTTACACTTTTGAATTAAAACTGCCCTTGCTTGCCCCAGTATTGGTTGGATTAATTGATTCAATGCAACATGTTATCTTCTCCATTGACTCATTTAAATATGTTCTGAGAAAAAAGTCAATAGGTTATTTCCTTGACTGTCTTCCTTTTTGTGTTCTTGTGTACACTATTCAGTATTCAGAGAAGGACCAAGTGTCAGAGGATAATTGGTTTTTGGTTTGGACATTTGATTCCTAACAGTATTATTGAATAAATATATTAAAGGATGATTTGAACAATATGCTCCAGAATACCTCTGAATTCAATGGTATGTGGCGATGATCTTGGGAGACAGAAGGAAGAGCCTCAGCCTAGACAATTGTCTGATAAAGAAAGGAGAGGTGGAGGTGGAGAAAACATCTCAGAAGGAACCCCCTCTAGTTTTGGAGAGATTAAAAGTAAGGGAGTGGATAGGTACTTTCAGGCTTACAAGATTCCCTTATTGTAATAATAACCTTATTGTCATTGTACGTGTATTCACAGTATACCCATACAACAAAATTCACTTAAGACCCAAAGACCAGGTCCAACAGACATAACAATCCCCAAACACCCACCCACCCACCACAAATTCCCCACTCCTAAACCACCCAAACATCCACACAACAGACCAAGTAATGCTGTCCAACAGCTCACTGATGGTGGTCCTTTATTTCATTGTTGAGTGCAATTATACCTCTGGGATAAAAACTATTCAGAAAACGTGTGGTCTGAGTTTTAATTGTTCTGAACCTTCTGCCAGAAGGCAACAGTCCAAAAAGATTGTAAGCAGGATGGGAAGAGTCTCTGAGAATGTTATGCAACTTCCTCAAACAGTGAGATTCAAAGATGTCATCCAGGGCTGATAGCTGGAGCCCGATGATATTCTGGCCAGTTTTAATGATTCTCTGTAGAGCTTTTTTGTCCGCTACAGAGCTGCTCACATACAATGCAAGAATGCTGTATGTCAGGACACTCTCAATGGTGCTGCGATAGTAGGACAGAAGTAGATGCTGAGATAGATTTATGTTCCTGAGCATTCTCAGGAAATACAGCCTCTTCTGTGCCTTCTTCACAAGTATGTTAGCATTCATAGTCCATGAGAGGTCCTCATAGATATAAATGCTCAGAAATTTAAAACTGCCTATAAATACAATAAAGATAGTGCTAGTACTCATGATTGGTGCTTTCTGTCTTGGACTACCTTGAATGGTTGATACTGACTTACCCAATCTATTCAATTATTATTCTTATTATTTATTATTATTTCTTAAATGTATATGCTGCCCATCTCACCTAAAGGCGACTCTAAGTAGCTTACAGTAGAGTAAGCCTGACAAGATTAAAAGTTAGAATTAGAATTCTTTATTGGTCAAGTGTGATTAGATACGCAAGGAATTTATCTCCGGTGCATAAGCTCTCAGTGTACATACAAGCAATAAGTGATAGATCATTATCACAGTCATTGTAAAAATACATTCATCATAAAACATTAGATACAACACTTAGTGATAGTCATGGATACTAAATAAGCAATCAACATAAATATTAAAATAAAATATTAAGATCATAAACATTTTACAATTAACAAAAATGGCAAGGAAGGTGTGATGACCTGGGGCATAGCACAAAAGCATCACAGCCAGAGAACAGATCTAACTCCCCTTTATTGCTCCAACTGTGCCCCCAAATGTTCTCACATTCACTACAAGTCCTGGAGCAAAGCTCTCACATGCACCTTCAGCAGCCTCTGGCTGCGAGTAGTCTAGTAAACCAGGTTAACCAAACAGCAACCAGGGCCAGCAGTCCAATAAACCAGATTAGCTAAACAGTAACCAGAGCAAGAAGTTCAATGAAGCAGGCAAACTGGCAAGCCCCACAAGACAGAATACAGCAATCTCCAGGCTTTGGCAAGTGCACATGAGGCTCCACAAATTCTTTGCTTGTTCCCAACAAATGCCCCTCGCACCGCCACCTCCTTACATCTCAGTCCCCAGGTGTGCCTTGTGAAAGGGGGTAGGGCACTCTCCTCCCTCCTAGCTGGCTCAATCTGCATTGAACTCACCGTCTCTCTTCCCTCCTTGCTCTCGGATCAGGAGGGGGTAGTCCTTGCTCTTCTCCTGAGCTCTCCCTGTCTGCAGGCCTTACTAATTCAGAAAAGCCTTGCTTGGACTGACTCTGCCCTTCCCCAGTTTCCTCCAAGGCCAACGGAACTGCCCTCTCCATCTCTGTCAGTTCTTGTTCCCGCTCATCTTTCCTCACAGATTCAGACTCCAACGAGGGCATGACAGAAGGGAGCAAGGTACAAGCAAGGTGGAGGTAGAATATTCTCCTAGCCTTCAACCACCTCCAGTATGACATGACCCCATGGGGGACCCAGACCCAATAGGCAGAGCCAGACTCCAAGGTCCCATGGAAGGCCAAGATGTTGGGTGTGAATCTCAGTTCCAGGGACTCAGTGTTCCAGAGGATAGGAGTCAGGACAGAAAAGCTCCTTCTGGACCCCACAGCTGGAATTCCTACTCAAGCTAGACAGAGGTCTATCCTATTCAGGGGTGAAATGCTCCCGGTTCAGATCGGATCACCCGATCCAGTAGTGATGGCGGCAGGTGGTTCGGAGAACTGGTAGCAAAAATCCCCCCCCCCTCCATGCCCAGCTGAGCCGCACGATCATCAGAGGCTGTTTTTTTTTACTTTTAAAAGCATTTTTTCGACAACCTCTTCGGCCAAAAAAATGCTTTTAAAAGTAAAAAAAAAGCAGCCTCTGATGATCGTGCAGCTTAGCTGGGATCGTCAGAGCCTTTTAAAAGCATTTTTTCTACAACCTCTTTGACCGAGGAGATTGTAGAAAAAATGCTTTTAAAATCCTCTGACGATCTCAGCTGAGTTGCCTGATCGTCAGAGGCTTTTAAAAGCATTTTTTAACAACCTCTTCGGCTGAAGAAGTTGTAGAAAAAAATGCTTTTAAAAGTTCAAAAAAAAAAAAGTTGGCCACGCCCACCCAGTCACAGTAACCCCACCACCCTCAAGCCACGCCCACAGAACTGGTAGTAACAAATTTTACATTTCACTATTGATCCTATTGAATAACAGCCAATAGCAAGGTGCCTTTCCAGATTGATGTCTGAGCATCAATGAACTTCCTGGTTCTATTAAGAGAGAGGCTTCATGTGAAGCTTCCTAGCTAACCTTCTTCCTCAAAATATTTCTCTGGTGGCCAGAACTGAGCTGGACTAGGATATATTGTGCTGTAAAGGAAGCTATTTTTTAAAAAAACAGGCCATAGACGCAAATATTTTGTCATTCCTCAGAATGAGGAGAGAAGGTTGATTATTTTTTTTTACTTTCCAAAACGTAATTTATTTTTACAAAATTTTGACTGTAAGCCCTATTATTATTCATCATAGCAGTAGTATTACCAACCAACCTTGAAGATAGGGAAATGGCTCAGGCCTATTTTGCCAGGAATAGCTGTAACTGATCCACAAAATGACAGTCTAGTCTTCATGGAATTTATTTTAGTTTCCTTCTGGAACTGTCTAAGTGGGCCCCTTTTTGCCTATTCTGTTCTGCTTGACAGGCTCAATTAATTAGTCACTGCTTAATTGCAAGGCTGAAATAGTCACTATGGGAACCTATTGCTCCAGAGGAAGATGTCTTACAAGCAATCAAGCTATCTGTCCATTTAGTATGCCTGTGCATAGACTAGACGCGATGAATCCATTTGGAGGTGATTTGATTGACTCTCCTTGTGACGCAGGCTTTCTGAACTGAATTGTCATTTCAGATCAAGCTGTTGAAACCAAAGATCACTCTACTCCTCCTATCTGGATGGTCACCCTCTTCTACAGACTGGAGTTTTTGGAAGGACACACGTGGTGCAGGAAAAGGAGGAAGGGGACACCCATCTAGCCAGCCAAATTAGCTGAATCAGTTCTTGAGATCAACGGGGTGTCAGATGTTGACTCAAGTCATTGGCTTCTAAATCACTCTGATGATTTGATGGCCTTTTTCCTTTTCAAAACGGACCGTCCAAATTGGGAGAATGTAATTTGACAATCTAAGTTCCTAAATCCAAGTCAAATTGAATTAGCTATTCAAATCAGGTCTAATGTGATTTGCATGTAGCCAACCTTTTCATATAGTCAGTTCTACATCAGGAATGGGAAACCTGCAACTTGCTGAGCACATGTGTATTCAGCTACCATTGGTTGTCCTCTCTGACAGTGTAGAGAGTAAGGAAGATGACCTTGATGGAGATATGAAGAAGCTGTGGTTTAGGCAAACAGGGTTTGAAACATTTTTTTAAACTCCAGAATAATGTTTGGAAGCATCTCAGACAGAGGCCTCCCAAATTCACGGAACTATAAAAAGGAAGAAGGAGACTTGCAAGATTTTGTTAGCCAAGCCAACTTCAACAGTTTTAAACTTCCTATGGAGTGGATTTCATGGTCTGGTCTACCTAGTGGGGTTGATAGATTGGCCTTTTCATAACATGGCCCTTTCCTTCCTCTGTTTCATACTTCTGTCCATTTTACATGCATGCATAGATACAGTGGTCAGTAAGAGAAGGTATGATTCTTAAATCCCTTTTAGATAATATCAGGAGTGAAATGCTCCCGGTTTGGACCGGATCACCTGATCCGGTAGCGATGGCGGCGGGTGGTTCGGAGAACCGGTAGCAAAAATCCCTGCGCCCCCCCCCCCCCACCACCATGCCCAGCTGAACCTCAGGATCATCAGAGGCTTTTTTAAAAAAAAATTTAAAAGCATTTTTTCTACAACTTCTTCAGACAAAAAAATGCTTCTAAAAGAAAAAAAAAGCCTCTGATGAGCGCGCAGCTCAGCTGGGATCGTCAGAGGCTTTTCAAAGCATTTTTTTCTGCAACCTCTTGACTGAAGAGGTGGTAAAAAAAATGCTTTGAAAAGTCTCTGACGATCCCAGCTGAGTTGCCTGATCGGCAGAGAGGCTTTTCAAAGCATTAGAAAAAATGCTTTGAAAAGTTAAAAAAAAAAAGTTTTTTTTAGCCTCGCCCACCCAGTCACATTACCCCACCACCACCAAGCCACGCCCACAGAACCAGTAATAACAAATTTTACATTTCATCCCTGGATAATATTATTATTTTATTTATTGGTAGTCCTTGACCTATGGCCACAATTGAGCCACAAATTAATGTGGCTAAGTGAAACAGTTGTTAAGTGAGTTTTGTCGTGAATCGCTGCAATTGTAAAGTGAATAACGTGGTTAAGTGAATCTGGCTTCCCCATTGACTTTGCTTGTCAGAAGGGACATTGCAACCGTCATATGTATGAGTCAGTTGCCAAGCATTTGAATTTTGATCATATGACAGTGGGGATGCTGCAAGAGTCATTGGTGTGAAAAATCTTTAAAAGTCACTTTTTTCAGTGCTATTGTAACTTCAGATGGTCACTAAATCAACAGTTGCAAATAGGGAATTAAAAAGAACAAGGTTCCCCTCACACATATGTGCTAGTAGTTCCAGACTCTAGGGGGTAATGCTCATCTCCGTTTCAAAGCCGAAGAGCCAGCACTGTCTGAAGACGTCTCTGTGGTCATGTGGCCAGCATGACTAAACATCAAAAGCGCACGGAACGCTGTTCCCTTCCCACCAATTTTTCTACTTGCATTTTTTACGTGCTTTCGAACTGCTAGGTTGGCAGAAGCTGGGGCAAGTCACGGGAGCTCACCCCGTTACGCAGCACTAGGGATTTGAACTGCTGAACTGCCGATCTTTCGATTGACAAGTTCAGCGTCTTAGCCACTGAGCCACCGCGTCCCTTTTTATAGGGAATATGTATCAATATACATGTATATTTTGATTTAATATTCTATTCTATACATAAATATTTTGATTTAACTTTCTCTTGTGCTGGTTCATGACTGGAAAAAAAAAGTTAGGTAAAGTTTGCTGTCTCTGCAGCCTCCAAACTTCATCCAAGAATGTCTCGTGTTTTTTTTACTCTACCTGCTCAGAGGGAGGAGATGCCAGGGGGCTGGAAACGGAGTCCTACGGAGGAGATTGAGAAAAGTCAGCATGTTTAGCTTTGGAAGGGAGGACCGAGGAGGGATATGATAGCCTCCTTCAAATGCCTGGAGAGGATTGTTAGACAGAAATAGGCCGTGACCTGCTTTCCGTCACCTCAGTGTGCAGGCCCAGAATAATGGCCTGACATTACAGGAAGGCAAAATCTGGTTAAATGTGAAGAAAAAAACAGTTTGACAGGGAAACCAATCATTTAGGGAGGCGGCATTTTTGGCAGGAAGCACTCCAAGAGAAATTGGACAGCAATCTGCCACTGATGCACTGAATTCCATGAAGTTCTCGACTTACGACCGGTTGCTTTCAAAGTTCCAATGGACCTACTTGGAGAGCATGTATGGCTTGGATTCAAAGTTCTGACAGTCAGGTTCTCCCTGTGGTCACACTACCACTTTTTGGGCACTCAGCAACTGGATCGCGTTTATGGCCATATGCAACTTCCCATGAATGTGTTTTATGACATTTTTGCTAAAAAAACCAAACAAACCCAGCATTTGTTTCCAGTAAATTTGGCAAAACTGTGCCCATACTGAAACTTTGATTTGCTTAATGACTGCAGCATTCGTTTAATGACCATCACAAAATTTTATGACCCTCATGGGTTATGATCAGTGGTGGGTTTCTACTGGTTCAATCCAGTTCTGGAAAACTGGTAACGGCGGTGAGAGACTCCGCCCACCCGCCCAGATGTCATCACGGATGCTCTGTGCATGCACAGAAGGTTCTGCACATGGGCAGAAGCACCACAAGTGAGGGAAACATGCACGCATGTGCGCTCACAGTCCCAAACAGGTAGCGAAGGTAAGTGAAAACCACTACTGGTTATGACCATGAGGGCAAATTCCATTGCGGCCATTTGAGGATTTCCTGTAGGAATCTCTGCTTCCCAGAGCATCATTCAATGGAATTTGGTGTTGTGATCATCCATTCTTTTGGCTACAAACCAGAGGGGAAATCCAATTTTTTTTACTACCAGTTCTATGGGCGTGGCTTGGGGGGGCATGGCAGGGGAAGGATACTGCAAAATCTCCATTTCCACCCCACACTGGGGCCAGCCAGAGGTGGTATTTGCCGGTTCTCCGAACTACTCAAAGTTTCCGCAACCAGTTCTCCAGAACCTGTCAGAACTTGCTGGATTTCACCCCTGCTACAAACATTTTTAAATGCAATCTCTTTGGAATTATAATAAAATGCTAATGGAAACACACGCTAAGCAAGCTTTAATCCTGGGCTTAAACAGAAGTCCAACTGCATCGGTTTACAATCTTCCAATGTCATTTAGGCAGACATCTATTCCATCTTAAGCACCTCTGATTGCCTGCCTTATAGCCTAGAGTGAGATAAAGTATTGTAGACATGTGTCAATAAAAGGCCTGCTGAATAACAAATGGAGAAAGTTGTCCACTGCAGTGCAGACTGGGATGACATATGAGATCCACCTGGATACCCGTGCAGAGATTAATCTCTGAATCTGCGCAGGCCAATTTTACTGGTCTTTCTGCTATTACTGTATGTTCACTTGATTCCTGGCAGAGATATTACCAAGTATGAAATTTTCCATACTCTATGAAGCAAAAATTATTATTTTTTTCTGAATAGCCAAGATTTGGATGGGTTTATCAGAACTGGATCCTAGCTTTCTTTGTGTTGTGGTCTGCCAGCAGCCTGCAGAGCTGGCAGCAGAGTCAGAGAGTGAGGAGGCTGGGGAGGAACATGGGCCAGTCCTGGAGTCTGGGGAAGGCCTGGACGAGGGCTCTGCATCGGAGGCAGAGATGGGGCCAGGGCCATCTGGCAGTGATGTGCAGACTCCGGAGCCTCCAGAGTCAGACAGCAGAGAGGCAGAGGAACAGGAGGAGCCTGTTCTTAGTGAATGCATGTGCAGAGCTGCCAGAAGGCAAGAGCAGCTAAAGCAAAAGGGACGACTCGGGAGTAAGGTTAGGAGATGATTGGCCCCTCCCATAAGGCTTAAAAGAGAAACAAAGGCACTTGGGCCTTTTGCAGGAAAGCAATGTTGCTAACTCTGTTTCAAGTCGGCATCTCTTGTTTGTTTCTGAACTTCGTGGGGCTTTGCCAAGTAAGGCCTTTGGTGATTATCCTGAAGGACTTCTTCTGAAGGACTTGTTTTGCAACTAATTGGGACTCAGCAGGGAATGAACGCAATTCTCAACTGCTACAATAAAATAGGTTTGTTTGCGACTAATTGTGTATTATAATGATTCAGTAAGCCTAAGTCACAACACTTTGAGTTCAGTGTGAGATATTTTAGAAGGGAATCTGACAACAGAGAAGCTGGACTGAGAATCAGAGAAGATGACTTAAGAGGATGCCTGGAGCTTCATGAATGAAAAATAATTGAAATCTAAGTTTCTTTCATTTGTAAACAGCATCACAACATGATGGTGTTTTTGAGGTTAGATCTGAGAGAAGAAAAACTACTATGAGATATTACTGAAAGTCAGTTCCCATGCATTCTAGCTAACATGGCCAGTGGTAAAAGTTGCTAAGAGGTGAAGTTAGACAAGGAATAATGGATGGAAACTGACCAAGGAGAGATTCAACCTGGAAATGAGGAGGAACTTTCTGACAGTGAAAACAATCAACCCATGGAACAACTTGCCTTCAGAAGTTGCGGGAGCTTCATAATTTGAAACTTTCAAGAAAAGATTGGATTTCTCCATTTGTCAGAAATGGTGTAGGGTCTCCTGCTTGAGCGGGGGCTTGGACTAGATGACCTATAAGGTCCCTTTCCACTCTGTTAATCTGTTATTAATCTGTTTAACATCTGAAGGACTCATAAGTTGCTTGACTTTTAAATGAAAGCAGGTCAAGTTTTCTCCAGCTGATGCCCCCAGATTTGTTGGACTACAACTTTCAATATTGCAGTTACCACATAGCAGAGGATTGACAGGCCACAATCTCTGGAGGTCTCCCCCACATCACACCACATCCGTTTCATGCACAAAGTCTGTAAGGAGTTTTCCAGTCCGTAATAAATATAAATATTGTCTTTTCTCAAAGAAATCAATTTAGTCATTTTAGCAAGTTCCATCGCCTTTACCAACAATTTCTCCATTGTGGCTAAGGCCGAACCTTTCCATCCTTGTGGATACAATAATCTCTCTGCAGTTATATACAAAAGCAAAGCTCCATGACTTTTTCCCCCCCAACTGTTCCAAAAAATAAAACCTCTGGTCTCCATTGTATATGAATCTCACTGCTTTTGTGAATGGCTTTTAATGGATCATTTGGGGACGTGGAAAATGCTGCACAGTATTTGGGAAGGAGGATGGAAATCAGCCTTCAGTCATTCTGCAAGTATTGCCAAATGGGATCACAACCAGGGGTGAAATCCAGCAGGTTCTGACAGGTTCTGGAGAACCGGTAGCAGAAATTTTGAGTAGTTCGGAGAACCAGCAAATACCGCCTCTGGCTGGCCCAAGAGTGGGGAGGGAATGGAGATTTTGCAGAATCCTTCCCCTGGAGTGGGGTGGGAATGGAGATTTTGCAATATCCTTCCCCTGGAGTGGGGTGGGAATGGGAATTTTGCAGTATTCTTCCCCAGGAGTGGGGAGGGAATGGGGATTTTGTAGTATCCTTCCCCAGGAGTGGGGTGGGAATGGAGATTTTGCAGTATCCTTTCCCTAGAGTGGGGTGGGAATGGAGATTTTGCAATATCCTTCCCCTGGAGTGGCGTGGGAATGGAGATTTTGCAGTATCCTTCCCCTGCCATACCCACCAAGCCACGCCCACCAAGCCACGCCCACAGAACCGGTAGTAAAAAAAATTGGATTTCACCACTGAGCACAGCCCCTCCCCAAGAGCTAGGTACAAATCAGTGGTGGGTTGCCCCCAGTTCGGACCAGTTCACATGAACTGGTAGTAAAACTGGCAGGAGGCCCCGCCCACCACCCCGGATGTCATCATCAGCGATCTGCACATGCGATCCCATTGCGAACCGGTAGCAAAGGTAAGTAGAACCCACCCCTGGTACAAATAGTTTGGCCACCATTTATTTATGCACAAAGAGAGCATAATAATACTTGTGTATTAATTACCATAGAGAGGAACAAGAGCTGGAAGAAACCAGCAGATTAAAATAATAGAGAAATAGTTTAGTTTATTCTATTCCTGCCTTTGTTCCTGGCTTTTTTGCAGCGTTCCAGTCAAGACCTTGTTCTACATGTAAGTGAAAGGAGCAGGAGGGAAAGGAACATATTGTTGCTCAGCTAGTCTTGGAAGCCAATCAATTCAACTTCAGTTGCCACTGAAGCCATGATTTGGGGCAAGCAGAGAAAAGCTGCCAAGGATGCTGTGTGTTAAATTCTGGGTGAAGAATGGAGTGATCTTCAACAGAACTTGTTTATTAAGTTCTTACGATAAAAAGCTCAACTCCCTGGCTGACAGCGCTCCTTTTATAGGAAGCTGTCAGCCGGTCAACCAATCAGAACAAAGTATTTTCTCGCTTCAACAGGGGACCTGAGTGAGAACTTCAACTACTCATTTCAATATGTAACACTGTGGGCCACAGAAGGTTGTTTCCTAAGATTATCCAACCTTCAAGCTCAGGGGTGAGCAATCTGTGGCTCTGGAGCCGCATGTGGCTCTTTCATCTCTCTGCTGTGGCTCCCTGTCACCGCCACAATTTTGAGAGGGGCTTCCGGTTATGGGGAGGAAAAGCATGGAGGACCAGGAAGAGATGGCAAGGGGTGGGTTTTCCGGTCAGCTCCACAATTGATAGGGCTTTCAGTTAGGACAGGTAGAGGAAAAATGATGCCACACTAGGAGGAGACTCTATGGTGGAGGAACCGGACTTCCAGTTGGCTCCAGAATTGAAGGGAGGGGTTCCTGTTAGGGCCTTTGTGGCTCTTTGGGTGTTTAAGGTTGCCGACCCCTGTTCTAGCTGTTGCAATTACAGGTAGTCCTCAACTTATGACCATAATTGGGACTGGAACTTCCATTGCTAAGTGAGGTGCTTGCTGAGTGAGTCATACCTGATTTTAAGATGCTTTTTGCAGCTATCATTAAACAAATCCAGCTTCTCCCATTGACTTTGCTTGTCAAAAGACAGTTGGAAAGGTCACAAATGGTGACCACATGACTGTCCTGACCTAGGCCTCCTGAGTCATTAAAACACACGAGTAGTCCCAAAAGCCTCTTTTATTGCAACAGCTGTGAATTCTGTTCATTCACAGATGAATCCCAAATAATTGTAAAGAGTCCTTCGGGATAATCACCCACCTTTATCTCCCTTGACACTCTGCCAAAGACCTAATTGGCAAAGCCACATGGAGTCCAGAATCAAACAGAGCTTCAGGCTTTAAACTGAACAGAATTAACAATGTTGCTTCCTACAAAGGCCCACGTGCCTTTGCTCCTCTTTTAAGTCTTATGGGAGGGGCCAATCATCTCCAGGCCTTACTCCCGAGTCGTCCCTTTTGTTTTAACTGTTCTTGCCTTTTGGCAGCTCTGCGCATGCGCGCACTGGGAACAGGCTCCCCCTGTTCCTCTGCCTCACTGAGGTCCAACTCCGGAGGCTCGGAGGCAGCACGTACCGCCCAAATGGCCCTTTCTCTGATGTAGAGCCCTTTTCCGAGCTTTCCCCAGACTCCAGGACTGGCCCATGGTCCTCCCCAGCCTCCTCACTATCCGACTCTGCTGCCAGCTCTGCAGGCTGCTGGTGGACCACAACAATGACTGACCCTGGGATGCTTCAACCATTATAAATACATGCCGGTTCCCAAGTGCCCAAATTTTGTTTACATGACTGTAGGATTGCTGCAACAGTCATAAGTGCAAGGACCAGTCGTAAATCAACTTTTTTAGCGGCATCGTAATTCAAACGGTCGCTAAATGAATGGTTATAAATTGAGGACTTTCTGCACACACTTGGCTTCTAAGTCCATGGGTGGAAACATCTCACTCCAAGTGAATTGCAAACTTGTTGTTGGCATTCACTCAGTTATGCGAAGTGTGATGACTATTAACTTTGATTAATATATTTGTTTAGTATATTATGTGAACCTAGGCTATTGGGGAAGTTTATGGGCCAATATAATGTGCCAACTCAATAATGGATGAATTCAGCCACCAGGTTAAGTGTGGGATACGGACACGGGCATTCTAAATTTTACTATTCAAGGAGAGCTTTGGCTGAAGGAATTTCAAGCTTATCCACACTTTTAAGTGCCATCACTGCCATCTCCCTCTTTTTTTTATTTTTTCATCCTGATTCCACTGGCACTTTATTCACCAGGAAAAGGGATTTACAAGGGGGAACTCGTGTTCCAAAGCATGCTTGTCAATAAATCTTATTGCGTGGAAATAAATCCGGAGAGATTAATCTCAGACAGCCTAATGAAAGTTATCAAGATGGCTTTCTAAGAATTTCAATGAGCGCTGGGCTAGGAAGAATAGGAAGGTGCACTGGATGGATTAAGCAAGAAACAGCAGACAAGAGGAGGAAGCAAAAGACTTCGTCCCCTGAACCCAGATAGGAAATCTGACGGTTGCAATCTAAAGAAGCAGTTTGTGCCAACCTATTTGGCTCCTGCCCTTTAGAACATCTTCTTACACCCTAAGACAGGGGTAGGTAACTATGGCCCTTTTATGACCTGTTGTTCTGTCCCCGTCTCTCCCCCACACACACACACACACACCCTCAAACAGTCAGGTGTGGGTTAAAGAATAGCTCAAACAAACAATGTCCGTTATCAGGAACTTGGCAGCAGCACGAGAACCGACTGTCAAGTGCTTTACTACAAGAAGGAGGGGTTGTGCCTCCACCAGATAACATACACAAATACACACCGATTTGGAAACAGTCCAGCTCAAAAGCCTTCAACAGATTTAGGCGTTGCACAAAGTGACTTGCAGAAATTAGCTTTGTCCGTCACAGAGTTTGAATGGCCACCATACTCCTTTTTATAGCCTGTGGGGTGTGGTCCAGTGACTCAACTTAATCCCTGGCATGCCTCCTCATCTGCTGCGAACATTTATCTCACCGATGCTGGCGTGGATCCAGCCATGACTTATCACCCTCGTTCTCATTCTGATCGGAGACACCTGGCTCCTGGCCCATCTCCTCTCCTTCGGCAGACACCTGAGGAATTGCCAGAGAGGAGAGGAGGCCGGCTCCTCTCCTTCATGTTCGGAGTCTTCTTCCTCCAATACGATGGGCTCGGGGGTCGGAGCCACAAGACCTGTGGGCTTCAACTCCCAGAATTCCTAAGTCAACCATGCTGCCCTCAGGAATTCTGGGAGTTGAAATCTACGACAGAGGTGGTATTCAGCAGGTTCTGGAGAACCGGTAGCGGAAATTTTGAGTAGTTCGGAAAACCGGTAAATACCACCTCTGACTGGGCCCGCCCCCATCTATTCTCTGCCTCCCGAGTCCCAGCTGATCGGGAGGAAATGAGGATTTTGCAGTATCCTTCCCCTGGAGTGGGGTGGGAATGGAGATTTTACATTATCCTTCCCTGCCACACCCACCAAGCCATGTCACATCCACCAAACCACGCCCACAGAACTGGTAGTAAAAAACAATGAATCCCACCACTGATCTACGGGTTGTAAATGTGCCATAGTTGCCCACCCCTATCCTAGGGTAAGTTTGGCTCCTACCCAGTGAAATGTTATTGAAACAAGACAGGGGTGAAATGCTCCCAGTTCGGACTGGATCGCCTGATCCAGTAGCGATGGCAGTGGGTGGTTTGGGGAACCTTGCCCTCCCTCCCCTATGCTGAGCTGCGCAATCATCAGAGGCTTTATTTTTATTTTTAAAAGCATTTTTTCTACAACCTCTTTGGCTGAAAAAAAGAATGAAACGAATTTCACCACTGCATTGTGCCCCTCTCAATCGTCCAAAATATATATATATGAACAAATGTATGTTTGTTTTAAAGTGTTGTTAACTGCCCAGAGCTGCATTCGTGAGATTGGCAGCCAAATACATTGATTTAATAAATAAATATATTTTTACTCCAATTACAGCTCAAAAGTCTGCTATGTAGGTTAAAGTAACTCGATACCTTTCCACTTCAACTTTAAATGTTTTTGAAGCAGGAAAGAATACAGCTATAGCTTTTCTGCTTTGGTAGTTTCTGTGCACATCACTTGCTTTCTTCTGGAGGAAGAACACTGTAAAATATAGTCATGTTAATAACAGTAGGGGTTATTCCCCTTATAACTAAGTTCTATTTTATCCCCTCTACCTGCTGTGCATCCACTGAGAATGACATGCTTACACTGAGGGAATAGCAAAACCCTGAGGTAATTTCCTTTAACCCGGTACCAAAAGGGGAACCTCTGTTGTGCAATTCACTCTGGCATTTTGCATTTGACAAAAGTTGTGTGGCAGGTTGTCATCTTCTGAAAACCTCCTGAAATCTTGTTTTGAAATGGATATGTGATGAAAGGGTCAAAGTCAGACCTTCAAGGAGAACAACAACAAAAACCCTCTAGAGGGAAGATGCGATCTACGGAACTGTTTTTCTTTTTCTGAAGGAAACACGTCTCTTCACGGGAAAACGAGAGGGAGCACAGCAAAGCAACGGGGCTGAGGTATGAACGGAAAAGAATAAAGTACATTTAGGTGATCCTTTTTTGTTTTTAAAATCACTTTTATTTCACCTGTAGCTCCATCTGAATTGTTTTCATTCTCACCTTGTCATTGAGGTCCATGTAGGGAATCATCTTTTTCCCTACTACTTTTAACTGGATAATTTAACAGAATAACAGAGTTGGAAGGAACCTTGGAGATCTTCTAGTCTAACCCCCTGCTCAAGCAGGAGTCCCTAGACCATTCCAGACAAGTGGCTGCCCAGTCTCTTCTTAAAAGCCTCCAATGATGAAGTTCCCACAACTTCTGAAGGCAAGCCTGGTTAATTATAGAATAAAATGTTGGAAGGGACCTTGGAGGTCTTCTAGTCCAACTCCCTGCTCAGGCAGGAAACCCTACACCGCTTCAGACAAATTGTTCTCACTGTCAGGAAATTTCCCCTTACTCAGGTGTCAGCAACCCATGGCTCCGGAGCTGCATGTGGCTCTTTGAGCCCTCTGCTGCTGCTCCCTGTCCCATCAGTGGCTGGCCCCACCCCTCGCCCTTCCCTCCCAGTCACTGGTCTTGGAAATCCGAGAGATACAGAGAGGGGGAAGAGAGAGGGGGAGAGAGAGAGACATACAGAGAGAGGGGGAGAGAGGGGAAGAGAGAGAGGGGGAGAGATAGAGAGACATAGATACACAGAGAGAAAGAGAGAAAAGATTTTTGTGGTTTCCAGTGTTTTTTAACAAACGGTTCTCTGCCCTAATGACTGGCTGGATAAACGTGGCTAGCAGAGGTGGGTTTCAGCAGATTCTGACCAGTTCTGGAGAACCAGTAGCAGAAATTTTGAGTAGTTCAGATAACCGGTAGTAAAAATTCTGATTGGCCCCGCCCCCATCTATTCTCTGCCTCCCAAATCCCAGCTAATCGGAAGAAAATGGGGATTTTGCAGCATCCTTCCCCTGGAGTGGGGTGGGAATGGGATTTTGCAGTATCCTTCCCTTGCCATGCCCACCAAACCATGCCACGTCCACCAAACCATGCCACGCCCACCAAACCATGCCTACAGAACCAGTAGTAAAAAATTTGAAACCCACTACTGGTGGCTAGGGAGTCATGTGACTGGGTGGGAGTGAGTGATGTGGAGTTGGCCATGCCCACCCAAGTTTTGTGGCTCCCTGTGTTTTTGTGTGTTGGGGAAACAAGTCCAAATGGCTCTCTCTTTTTTTGATTTATATGCTGCCCTTCTCTGGAGACTCAGGGCAGCTTACAATGCATCAAGCAATAGCCTTCATACTTTTGTATATTTATACAAAGTCAGCTTATTGCCCCCCACAATCTGGGTCCTCATTTTACCTACCTTAGAAAGGATGGAAGGCTGAGTCAACCCTGAGCTTGGTGAGATTCGAACTTGCAGTAATTGCAGGCAGCTGGCAGCTAAGTGCTATTTTAACAGCGGTTTAGTCCACTGTTCCACCAGGCTCCTGGTGTTTAAGGTTGCAGACCTCTGTCCTTAGTTCTAGGTTGTTTCTCTCCTTAGTTAGTTTCCATCCATTGTTTCTTACCTTGCCTTCTGGTGCTTTGGAAAATAGGTTGACCCCCTCTTCTTTGTGACGGCCCCTCAAATATTGGAACACTGCTATTTCTATTTGGAGGGTTGTCTGAAGGGTGGGGTCAAAAAAAGGAAAGTTGATGGTTGGGATTGTACAAAGATCAACTTGTACCATCAACTATGTCACACATAGGCAGGCCTTCAACTATACCATTACAGCCACTATATTTACATTTTTGGCTAGGTCCTGTAGGCAACCCCATTCAATGGAATCAATCTTGAGGTTGGGTTTTGCTTTCTCCTGCCTGGGGCATCTCAGACAGAGATAATTAAGGTTGCACCAAAACTTGCTTTGAAAGTTCTGTGAAGTTGTCTCCTTCTACAAAACAAAATGACGTTTTGTCATTTTGTGACAAAATGATTCTCAGGGAGCGTCCCCATTTATTTCAACTCTCTTTTGGTGGCATTTTCCTGCCAAAGCTGTTACCCACCAGTCTAAAGCTTCCCTTGTGGTCCAAGCTACTCAACTGGAAAAAAAGACTCAGAGAAGGACTACACCACTCACATATTCCTTTGGGATTGATGGAGAGCACGAGACATTAAAGAAACTGGAGCCCACTGGAGGCATGACGGAACAGATATTCACATAGATCCACTAACATCCTTGTCATTAAAGAGGGATCCCAACGAGTACATCACATTTCCCTTGAGAATCTCTTTCTTCCAAAACTTTCTTCTTTGGGTGGGATGGGGGAAAGAACTCATACACACACACACGCACACAAACACACACAAAGCAATTTCTTTCTTATGAAACTGAAGGAGAACTGATAGTAGAAAAGTATGCTAAAAAATTTCGGCATGGCATAAAATGCAAGCAATGAGCTCCCTTCAAAATGGAGATGAGCATCTAGAACAGGGGTGTCAAACTGGATTTCTTTTGAGGACCAGATCAGCATTGTAGTTCTCTGTGGGCTGGTGTGGGGGGAACGGATGCCTCCTGTAGCACCCTGCAGGCCAAAACGGGCAGCCTGTTTTTGGTCGGCAAAGTGCTGCTGGAGGCCATGGAGGCTGAAAACGGGCCATGTGGGGGCCTCGTAAGGCTTCCTCGTGGCCCATTTTTGGCCGGCAGGCATGCAGGAGGCCGTGGAGGCTGGAAACTGACAGTGGAGGGCTGCAAGAGGCACCCTGAGGCCAGTTTTGGCTGGCAGAGGCACAGCGGACCAGTCCTTTGATATTTTAAGGCCGGCCAGGCAGGACAGATTTAAGCATCCTGTGGACTGGATCCATCTCGCAGGCCTTGAGTTTGACATCCCTGATATAGAATAAACCCATTCTATGTTTCAACAAAAGAACTTCAGGGGAGAACAATAGGCATCTCTGTGTGTGAATATTTGTGTGTGTGTGTGTAGAAATAACAATAGTAGTCATACTAATAAATTAAACTTGTAGGTATGTGTACATTAAACTTATACGTCGCCCGATTCAATGACTCTTGGTGGCTCACAATAATCAAAGCAATTGCAATCAAATCAATAAAAGTCAAAGATAAAACATGGAAAGCACACTGAAGCGTGTCATAGATATGGAAAAGAGCTTGAAAAGCAGGGCAAAGAGATGCTGCCTAGGGAAAAGTTGATAAGATACAGCCTGGCCCTTAGCTGCATAATGGGTGGAGAAAGAATCTTAGAAGGGACCCCCTACCACCCTTAAGATTTCAGACTGCGAAGGAGACAGTGGAAGATTTGTACTTTCAGACTTGTAAGGTTCTTTTAGCGTACCTTTACCATGAAGTGTGGTTAGCTCATCTGGTTGTGTTTCTTTTTTTAGTAATCCTGAGAAGGCTGACGAATGAAGAGTCTCACTGTCTCTGCCCAAAGGTAGAGGGGGTTCACAGGGGTTCGGGAGAACCTCTAGCTAAGATTCTGTGCAGTTCGGAGAACCCCCAAATCCACTCCTGGCTGGCCCCGCCCACCCCACCCCGCCCCTCCTAGGAATCCCCAAGCGGCCTGTTTTGGATGCAGGTAAGTGCAAGGTGCGCACGGAGGCTCAGGGAAGGCAAAAAATGGGCGTACTGTGTACGGCCTCCAGAGGGCCTCCAGAACCTGAGGAAGCCATTTTTGTTCCCCCAGAGGCTCAAGGAAAGCCTCCGGAGCCTGGGGAGGGCAAAAACACCCCCCTGCCATGGTGCAGGAGGCCGACTAGGCCACGCCCACCATGTTCACACCCACCCAACAACCGGGCAGAGAACCCCTTGCTAAAATTTTTGAAGCCCACCCCTGCCCAAAGATCTGGGTGAAGAACTCATGAACAACAGCACAGTGGGGGGCAATCCAAATCTTGGGAGGAACTTTGTTCTGGAGATCAGGCACTGCTAAAGAAAAGGGGAGTCTGGGGGGGATTCCAATTTATGGTATTATTTAATCATATGGAAAGATTAAATAAGACAGGCATAACAGGCAGAGAAAGAAATTCAAAAAGGATACTCCCTAATGCATTAGGCTGTAAAAAGTGCTGGCAGGAAGTTTCTCCTTGCAAAATTTTGTTGATGTAGCCTTACAAAAAAGTAGAATTCGCTCAATTGTCATGTTTCCTGTCTTGGCTAAGAAAAGTAGACAGTCTTATGGGGCAGATTAGATTAGGAGACTGACTTCATAGGAAAACTGGAAGTATTCTTCATTGAGATCGTCTGTAACAGGGGTGAAATCCAGCAGGTTCTGACAGGTTCTGGAGAACCGGCAATAGAAATTTTGAGCAGTTCGGAAAACTGATAAATACTACCTCTGGCTGGCCCCAGAGTGGGGTGGGAAAGGAGATTTTGCCGTATCTTTCCCCCAGGAGTGGAGATGGAATGGGGATTTTGCAGTATCCTTCCCCTGGAGTGGGGTGAGAATGGAGATTTTGCAGTATCCTTCCCCTGCCACCTCCACCAAGCCACACCCACAGAACCGGTAGTAAAAAAACATTGGATTTCACCACTGGTTTGTAGTAACAGAATCTTGCAAGTCCACCTTCCCATCCTTCCCTCTTATAATCCAGAGAGTCAAGTGATGTGGCAGTGGGAAACCATGAGTTTATTACGCATAGTTTCCCACCTCCCTGTGGTCAACACAAACTTCTTTTGCATTTACTGTCCAGATGAATTCTCCAAAATCATCCTCATGGCTGCATACATTGGTGGCCCAAAAGCTTTTTGGAACAATGCTACCGGTCATTTAATTTGTTTTTAGAATACAAGGAAGGTTGGGACTGCCTGTACTTCTAGGGAGATAAAGCCAGTTTGTAAAAGGGACCAGACAAGAAACACAACTAGATGAGCTCATTCTACTTTATTATAAAGCTACAATGAAAGAGTCATGCACGTGTGAAAGGTACAAATCAGGGGTGGGTTCTACTTATCCTTATTACCAGTTTGTAGCGGGGCCACGCATGCACTCTTCTGCACAAGCACGTGTTTTGATGACATCGCGGTTGGTGGGCGGAGCCTCCCGCCAATTTTACTACCTGTTCTATAGAACTGGTGCAAACTGGGGGCAACCCACCACTGGTACAAATCCTCCACTGTCTCCTTTACAGTCTGAAATGAGTTTTCTGGTCCATCCCATTCAGTAGTGAAATGCAGATTTTTTCCCTACTGGTTCTGTGGGCATGGCTTGGTAGGCGTGGCTTGGTGGTGGGTCATGTGACTGGGTGGGCATGGCCTCTTTTTTTCTTTTTCTTTTTAAAGCATTTTTTTACTACCTATTCGCCCAAACCAGTAGTAAAAAAATGCCTTAAAAAGTAAAAAAAAAAAGTTCCAACGATCAAGTGTGACAATCAGCTGTGCCGCGCGATCATCGGAACTTTTTTAAAAAAACTTTTTAAAGCATTTTTTACTACCTATTCACCCAAACCGGTAGTTAAAAAATGCTTAATTTTTTTTTAAAAAAGGTTCCGATGATCAGGTGTGACAATCAGCTGTGCCGCGCGATCTTCGGAACATTTTTTTTAACTTTTTTAAGCATTTTTTACTACCTATTCACCCAAATCGGTAGTTAAAAAATGCTTTAAAAAGTTAAAAAAAAGGTTTTGAAAATCAGGTATGACAATCAGCTGTGCTGCGTGATCATCGAATTTTTTTTTTTTTTTTTTACTTTTTAAAGCATTTTTTTACTACCGGTTCAGACGACTCAGTAGCATTTTCACTACGGGTTCAGGAAAACCACCCTGAACCGGTAGCATTTCACCCCGATCCCATTCAACTCACAAGAAAGAGGAATCCCTCAACAGGCCCTATCTAATTGTCTATCTTGGATGGGCAGATTACAAGGATAAACTCTACAAAACAAACTCAAACTAAACTCCAAAACAAAACAAAAAAAATAGAACTCCCAATTCACCCTAAACTTATGATGTTGCTTTTGGACAATATGGAAAAGTCCCTGCTGGTTTTAAAAAGTCATTGATCATTTAAAATTACAGGTACCAGTTACAGTATCTTTGCTTTCCTGGATAACAAATTTTGTTCAAGATTATATCATGAGGAAACCAGAGTTCTATGGCAAATAGGTAGATGGGAGGAGGGGTAATTGTCTGTTCAGATATACAAACTGCTTTTTCAGTGAATCAATAGCTCCAACTTCTTGCAATCCTTTAATCCCTAGGGGAGATCCCTTCCTATCTCTCCGGTACAAGACACATTATTAATGGATTATGTTTTCAGCAGGTAAAGGTCATTTTTAATGCTTTTAATGATTTAAACCTAAATCTTCCTTTTTGGATTTATTACATTCAAGTATGCTGGCTGTGAAATCTCCATGGAATAATTAATTTGCATCTAAAGAGGGGAGATGCTACCCATAGTCAATTCTTCAGCTGGGCAACTTGGAATAAAATGGAAAGAACAAATAGCTACCTTCCCTTTCAAAAGCAAAACAGAATCACAGGGCAAGCAAATCAGAGGATCTGTTTTTGATATGACTTGCAAGGATGTCAACAGTGGGATCAGTCGGATTTACTTGCACTACCTCTCTAGTTCTTTATTTGTTAGATATACATCCCACTTTTACCCAGGAACGGCTCCCTAAGTGGCTCAGTGGCTAAGACGCTGAGATGACCTCCAAGGTCCCTTCCAACTCTTTACCATTACTGTTACTGTAAGATGATAAACCCTGAGGAAAATTGGATGAATGAATGACTGGCCTGGAGTAACCCAGGGAGCGTTCATGATTGTCACTTATGCCCTAGTCACTTCCTGTCTTGACTACTGCAGCGCGCTCTACATGGGGCTGCCCTTGAAGAGCATCTGGAAGTTCCAGTTGCTACAAAATGCAGCAGCCCGCATGGTTTTGTGCAGACCTCGATGTGCACATGTATCACTTCTCCTGCGGGAGCTGCATTGGTTGCCGATTTGCTTCTGGGTGCAATTCAAGGTGCTGGTTGTCACTTTTAAAGTTCTTCATGGCTTGGGACCAGTTATCTGAGGGACCATCTGTTGCTGGTCACATCTACCCGGCCCACCAGAGCTGGGAGGCAAGGAATTTGCGGGTCCCATCCCCTAGGGAGGTACTCCTGGTGGGACCCAGAAGAAGGGCCTTCTCCGTGGTGGCTCCCTCTCTCTGGAACATCATTCCCCCAGAGATTAGAATGACCCCCCCCCACTCTAACACTCTTCCAGAAGGCATTGAAGACCTGGTTCTGCCAGTGGAGCTAGGGAACGCAGAGCGGGATGGAGCCCATTAAATGGCTCATGTGATGTATTGTTGCTGGGGCAGGGGGTTATTTTATTTTATTATATTATTATTTGATTATATGATTATTCTTTTATTAGTTTTATTGTTTTATATATGAGGTTTTTATATTCCTGTAAGCCGCCTTGTGTCACCATGCGCGAATAGGCGGCAATATAAATTTCCTAAAATAAAAATAAAATTGTGGATTGATTTAAACTTGGGTCTCCCTTTTGCTAGACCCATACCTTCATCACCCTGGGCTTTTGACCAATAGAGAGGGATTGACCCAGAGTCCCCCAATGTACAGAATAGAAGGGATGGCGTTGAGGGATAGGAGGAAGAGTCAAGGCAATGAACAGATAAAAGAGGACTGAGTCCAGGGTGGAAATGTAACCGGAGAAAACATCTCAGACATGCCCCTCCCTACTTCTCAAGAAGATAAAAATAGGGAGTGGGAAGCATACTCAGTCTTGAAACAATCTTTTATTATATTACAGAAGTAGCATTAGCATACATCTGCATGAGTCAAAAAGAGGGCTGTGAAAATATTTACAGATATAGAGCACTGCACACCAGAACAAGGACACAACAACAACTCCTAGACACAAGGACAGTTTTTTCCCCAAATGCCATCACTCTGCTAAATAAATAATTCCCTCAACACTGTCAAACTATTCACTAAGTCTGCACTACTATTAATCTTCTCATCGTTCCCACCACCCATCTCCTCCCACTTATGACTGTATGACTGTAACTTTGTTCCTTGTATCCTTACGATTTATATTAATATTGTTTCCTGATTGCTTATTTGTAACTTATGGCTATCAATAAGTGTTGTACCTTATGATTCTTGATGAACGTATCTTTTCTTTTATGTACACCAAGAGCCTATGCACCAAGACAAATTCCTTGTGTGTCCAATCACACTTGGCCAATAAAAAATTCTATTCTATTCTATTCTATTCTATTCTATTCTATTCTATTCTATTCTATTCTATTCTATTCTATTCTATTCTATTCTATTCTATTCTATTCTACTCTACTCTACTCTACTCTACTCTATTCTATTCTATTCTATTCTATTCTATTCTATTCTATTCTATTCTATTCTATTCTATTCTATTCTATTCCTTGAAAATTTTGGTCTGCTCTACCTTGAAAAGCTGAAACGCACAGAACATTTCAAGACTGAAGGTGGTATAGATCACAGGTATCAAACTCGCCGCATCACGTTGATGTCACATGATGTATCATGACTTTTTTGCCTTTGCGGAGCTGGGGTGGGCATGGCCTGCGTGTGACACATCCGGCCCATGGGCTGCCAGTTTAATACCCCTGGTCTAGATCTTGGTTCTCCCTGCTTCTAGTTCAATGAGCTTCACCACTAACCTATCCTAGCTCTTGGACTAAGAGGAAGGGACTGGTCCAGAGTCATCCAGGGATTCTAGAACTTGGACTTCTTCATTTCTAACCTAGCACCTTCAGAATTTAATTTAATTTAATTTAATTTAATTTAATTTAATTTAATTTAATTTTTATTTATTTATTTGGTTCGATTTATATGCCACCCTTCTCCAGAGACTCAGGGGGGCTTACAGTGCATTAAGCAGTAGCCTTCATACTTTTGTATATACCTGCTTAGTAGGGCTTTCAGCCCCCCCCCCGAGTGGTGTTCTTTTTTATACAAAGTCAGCTTATTGCCTCCACAATCTGGGTCCTCATTTTACCTACCTCGGAAGGATGGAAGGCTGAGTCAACCTTGTTTTGCAACCAGTATTGCATCATTACTGGAGAGTTTTAGGCAAAATCATCAAGAAAACATGCCTGGTTGTAGGTTGCAATTTCCCTAGCCATCGATTGACACTTTTAACGGTTCTGCCATACTGGCTAGCTGTTTTATGTGACTTCCATCCCATCATTTGCAAACCATATGAACCCCGGAGAGGGTAGGATAGCTGCAAACAAACCCCCTTCTCTATCCATTAAATTGTTTCTTCTTTAGTGAATTAATATTCACTATTTCAGATGAGTGAATTTCAATTTCTCATCATTTTTCAAATTTGCTAATGTTAAAGTTCAGCTTGTCACAGCTGAGATTTTTTTTAAAAAAAACAACCACACAGTATCTATTTAACGGTACAATTTTCTGAAGAGAAGCATCGGTTTATTCGATCAACATAGTATCCGGGGTGGAGGGAGGCGGGAAATCCCTCAACCGTGTTGTCTTTCTTGACATTATTTTCACAAATGCATTATGTATACACTTTGGCACAGTCTTTCCTGTTGTATCCTCTCTCTCTTTCTCTCTCTCTTGATGGACTGCTTTGCAAATTACAAGGAAGCGCAGATTCTGAACGACAACTTTCACGTCGTATATTGGTATTAAAATATGAAACTAGGTAAGTTGCCTTCAGATGTGAAGTAAACAAACGTCTTCCCCATTGTTAATTGTCACAGCATCGTCTCTACAGCTTCTTTTCAAGCAAAACCTCAGCACATCTTTTCACTTTTATCGAGAAGAGGAAAGCACACTGAAGGCAGACTCCAGTTTCCGGTTCAGCTCCTCTCCCTTTCTTCAACTACTTCCACCCCCTCCCCCAGGCTTTTCAGCCAAATCTCCCTTCCCATCAAACTGCCTCCTTTATGAATAATAAAGATATAGGAAATTAAAGTAATACGTCATTAGGGGCCCATTGTTCTGATGGAGTGCAGCTAAGATGTGTCAACTGGGAGGCTGAAAACAGCCATCAAAATCCCTAGGAGACAAAGCTGCCCATTAGGAAGCTGTATAAATCTCAACGCACTGTCCCTTGTGTGCATCTTTGGGTGTTGCTGGGAAAAACAAGGAAATCTTGAGGGCCCGAGGGAGTTTTTATTCAGGCAGAAAAGAGATATAGCAGACTCAAGTTATCTGTGCACCAACAAATGTGTTGGAACTTAAAAGAACCATGATTAGGTAAAATACACCAAAGCCGGCTATCCAGAATACCAGAAATATAATTTTTCACTGCTAATGCAAAAATAAATCAAAGACACAGAGATAAAGGATTTGCTAAAATGGGAATGTTGCCAGAACTTGGGGGAAGGGGTGGACCCATTAAACTCTGTCAATTAAGAGAATTTATTCTACATTGTCACGCTTCACATAAGCTGTAGGTTATACCAGCTTCATGAACTCCTGAAAGGCAATCACGCACAGCACCAAAAATAAAGAAATATCTTGTGATATTTTCAAATCTAATGTAATTATGGAGGATAATAATATTTCAGTTGATCAGGTGAAGGAAATGAGAAAGGAAGCATGTGTCATAAACTTCCATGTGCGCACACATAGTCATGCAAACACAAATATGTACATGGCAAGAGAAAGAAGGATGATAGAAGAAGTGAGAAACAATGGAAATGATCTACAGAAAATGAAACGTCTTCAAACTACGGTAAAGGTGACACAATCCTTCTTGCATTGCTGTATTGGTCAGCCCGGAGAACAGAGTTTGCACACTTTAGTAAATTTGGAATAATAAGTTGTCAGAGAATTCATGACTGGCAGATACATGGTAACAAGGTCAGCCAATAAATAGGCATAGTAACTAAATCAGCCAATGGGGACTGTTTGGAAACTGAAACAGTTTTGGAGGCTGGGCATGGCTCAGCTCTGAGTCTGTGCAAAAGGAAAGCTGAAACTAGTCTGCTGAATTGAAACTGAAACTCTCCTCTCCTCTGCTTGTGTGTTTTGCTTGTAACTACTATCACATTGGAGAATCTGCCATTGGTATTGTATATTTATTTCATATGTTATTATATATAAAGAGAAGTTAATGAATCCTGCTGAATCAGTTACTTGTGTGTCCTTTCTGGATTTGATTTCTGCAACAACCTCTGACATAAATACAATGGTTGTGTTCATATAACATATTGTGCTCAAAGGTACAGTGTAATGCCTTTAAACGAGAATCTCATTTGCACAACATTCTAACACAATGTTGTGTTGGCTGGTGAACCAAAAACAATCCAATCCTATCTTAGTTCCATACGGTATTCTATATTAACCCCAAAATAAGCAAACTCTCTTTCTATTTAATTTGTGAGCCACAATAAATGAGTTGAATGAATTCCACTTTAGCTGTTTCAGGACAAAATAGGATGAGATAGTTACTTTCTCACATCTTTAGATTAAAGATGGCTTGAGAATGAAATTGCTTGAAATGTGGGAATTACTTTTTGGGGGCACTTTGCCATCTTAGTTGTCCATTCCTGACTACAATGAATGATGTCATAATGAGAAAATGCACACCATGCCATCCTGTCACAAGTTCCTTCCTACTTAAGAAGCTGAACTTGCATCACAACTTTGTGAGGTATCTTTTCTTACTTCCCCTCCTACAAACCCCTTGCAACTGTTGTTGTTTGCATAGAGAGTGACAGTGCTGATTAAAAATATGAAAATATTCTCGTTTTTGAAGATACATGTCTCAAAGGTCTGAGAGAAGCAAACTGGAAAGTGAAAATAGTGCCAGACAAAGAAATTATTTAGCATTTTTTGCTAATGTTAATTGAATTTGTAGAAGAGAACTGCCTTTAGAAATACTTTCAGAGGAGAGAATTTTGGAGAAATCTTTATAGATGGAGTGTGCAGAACTTGTACTTATTTAGGAGCAAGTACAATCCACTTTCTGGAGGGTTTTAGCATCTCTGTCTACCTGCCCTTCTTGCCCATGTCAAATGAAGACTTCAGTAGTGACCTGTTCCATAGGGAGAGACTCAGAAATGAACCCCCTATCCCTGCTAAGGAGGAATCTCCATTTGAGAAATAATTGGAGAAAATACTTGTTTCCCCCAGAAAATTAAAACTGGAGACGAAAGGGAATTTTGAGTCTCTGTGTGAATATGTGTATGAATTACGGTAGCTTCAGTTCACCATGCAGCAAACGTGGAAACCAAATGACATGCCTATTATTCAGTGACCTGGAACTGGCCCTGAATCTAAACAATTTTATTATTTGAGAAGCCCTGGATTCATGACACTCATTAGCCAATTTTGCACCAGTCACGATGTGTTAGTCAAACCAGTTGATAAAACATTATAAGGATAAAATGTAGGGAGGAACTTCGGATGAGATAAAAAGCAAGGAGGAGAAGGAAGAGAAAAAGAAGACCAATTATAGATAGACCAAAATCTGATGAAGAATGTGTGAAGGAAGAAAATATTGCAGAGCATGAGGGAACAGTCGTTGAAGCAGAAACAGAACAGGCTTTCAAGAAAGTCAGTTTCAATAAGGGGGTGGAATTCTCTTAAGTACAAACACATGCATACACAAATACAAATATTCAAAATGCAATGGCAACATGAACAATATAGGGAAACAATACTTATAGAGCTATTCTGCATTACATAATATTTTTATATATGGTTTTGTCTGCTTATTCTATACCAGGGGTCTGCAACCTTAAATACTCAAAGAGCCATTTGGACCCGTTTCCCACAGAAAAGAAAACACCAGGAGCCACAAAATCTGGGTGGGCATGGCCAACTCGATAACACTCACTTCCACCAGTCACATGACACCCTCCCTAGCCATGCCTACCCAGCTGGTCATTAGGGCAGAGAATCAGTTGTTAAAAAACATCGGGAACCACAAAATCCTTTTGACATATCTCTTTTCCCCCTCCCTTCCTTCCCCCCTCTCCCTCTCTCTCTATGTCTCTCTCTCTCTCTCTCCCCCTCTCTGTCTCTTCCCTGGCCGCTTCTCCATCCCCCACCGTCACCCTTACCTTCTCAGGCCAGGCGAGGAGTGACTGGGAGGGGAGGGCAAGGGGTGGGGTCAGCCAATGGTGGGATCACCTGACAGGGAGCCACAGCAGAGGGTCCAAAGAGCCGCATGCGGCTCCAGAGCCACAGGTTGCTGACTCCTGTTCTATACTATAAGCCCGAAGTCCGCTTTGGTGACATGGGTAGCTATATAAATTTGATTAATAAACTTTTAAAAAAATAATAATTCTAGAAATAAGTGATGTTAACCAAATCTAGTCAAGGAAGTTTAAAACCAGTTATGTTTGCTTTATGTTTCTAAATCCCCTTGCTCCTAAGCTATTTGGGTTGCATAATTTAAACAGTGACAGATTAACTCTAGGGAAAACCAAGATGTTGTTAAACCCACTCAGCATAGAAAACAATTAACAGCCAAGCTTTGTCTTGAGGTTATCTGCTGCTGAAATAGTTTGAAAAATAAGATTTGACGGTGGAAGCAGATCACACAGGGGGAAAAAACAATGGTTAAGTCACCTGTGAGTTGAACTGGTGACCACACACAAGCAAATCTATATAATTTCCTTGGCACTGTTGAAGAAGTCACTTATCATTGCTAACTTTGGAGAGAAATGTATTTCATTTGCCTAATCTAGTCTACCAAGCTAGAATTTCCTGGTGGTTTTTGATCCAGCTACTTACCTTGGTCTGATCCTGTTTAACTTTTTAAGAACAACCAATCTCTGATAGATACTTTCTCTACCTCTCCCCCTCCCACCCCCAATTGATTTTGATTGATCAATCAATCAAATACTGAAAACTGCTTGTCAATGTTAAGTGAAGACTATCAAAGTATCAAAGAGCCTGATGGAGCAGCGGACTAAAGTGCTGTTAAGTAGCACTTAGCTGCCAGCTGCCTGCAATTACTGTGAGTTCAATTCTCACCAGGCTCAAGGTTGACTCAGCCTTCCATCCTTTCGAGGTAGGTAAAATGAGGACCCGGTTTGTGGGGGCAATAAGCTGACTTTGAATAAAATAGAACACTGCTCGGAGGGGGGGGGGGCAAAAAGCCCTACTAAACCGGTATATACAAAAGTATGAAGGCTATTGCTTAATGCATTGTAAACCTACCTGAGTCTTCGGAGAAGGGCGGCTTATATAAATCGAACTAATAATAAAGTCTTCGAAACATTACTCAAAACATTATTCTAAAGCCCAAATCAAAGTTAAAAGCAAGATATATGTTTGAAACATCTGTTGTTAGGATTAGAGAAGGAAAGGGAGAAAGAGAAGAAGGAGAAGTACTAAATAAATCTCATTTAGAGATTGCATTACTGTTTCTACCTTTACATGATCTCAGTCTAAACAGAAACCATAATTCTGCATTCATGGTGAAAGGAACTCAACAGTTTGAGTGAATATGTAAATCTGGACCAGTCATCTGCCCTGGCTTACAATACAAAATATATTATAGTTTATTTTGTTTCATTCATTTTTTTAAAAATGTTATTATACATTTTGCAATTATAGCTCACAAGCTAAAGTCATAATCAAGGCTTGCTTTGGCAGTACATACCCCAAAAAGAGATAATCATGCACACAGATATTTCAGTTGGCAAAACCCTCTTGCAAACAATTTCTGATGGAGACAGACCAAGAGAGTTGGCAACTACTTTATGACATGTCTTTGAAAACCATCCATTTGAGGCCAAAGGTCAGTGATAAGAGGCTTAACCATGGAGTGAATAGGACTGGATCCAAAACGGGTGAGGGCACTTTAATTTTCTCCTCTTGAGATGGGCTCCAATGTTAAAAGCACATATGCCCAATCTCTGAAGTATATCCTGGGATGCCTATTAAAGCAGCTGCCAACTTTAATGTGAACAGCAAGTTGGAGAAGAGGAAATTATTTCCCATACTATGGGTGATTTTGTATTATTCGTGAAAAGATGCAAACTTGTTCATATCAAGGAAGCAGTCAAGAACGTTCCTCATTACAAACTCTCTCCATTTCTGAGACAACTAGTCTAGTTAAAAAACAATAATAATCTTTTTTCACCCCTATGAGTTATCTGTATCTTCCTCAATCTTCAGTCCTCTACCAGAGGCCTGGGACTTTGAGGGCTCTGTGCAGGATCTCAGATATTCCTAACAACAGCACTTAGACTTATATATTGCCCCATAGAGCTTTACAGTACTCTCTAAGGGGTTTACAGAGACAGCGTATTACTCCCAACGATTTGGATCCTCATTTTACCAACCTTGGGAGGATGAAAAGCTAAGTCAACCTTGAGCCATTCAGGATCGAACTTCTGGCAGTGGGCAGAGTCAGCCTGCAATACTGCATTCTAACCGCTACATCACCATGGATTCTTCTAGACAGAGAGTCTGTCAGTCTGTCTATCCATCTATTTTTGTGGTCCACCAGAGACTGGAGAAGGCTTGGATGAGGGCTTTGTGTTGGAGGCAGAGAAAGGGCCATCTGGGAGTTATGTGCGGTGTCCGGAGCCTCCAGAGTTGGATATCAGTGAGGCAGAGGAACAGGAGGAGCCTGTTCCTAGTGCACGCATGCACAGAGCTGCCAGAAGGCAAGAACAGTTAAGAGAAAAGGAACGACTCGGGAATAGGGCTTGGAGATGATTGGCCCCTCCCATAAGACATAAAGGAGGAGCAAAGGCACACATGGGCTTTTGCAGGAAGCAATGTTGTTCGTGCTGGCCGGTTTCAATTCTGCAGCTCCATTTTGACTGTGTTCCATGTGGCCTTGCAAAGCTAATTGCCAATTAGGTCTTGGCAGCATGTCAAGGGAGATAAAGGTGGGTGCTTATCAGCCTTATCCCGAAGGATTGTGGCAGACTACTGTCGGACTCTTTACAACTATTTGGGACTCATCTGTGAATGAACAGATTGAGAATGAACAGGCTGTGAATGACAAGAGCCTTGGGGGTGCAGCAGACTAAATTACTGTTAAAAGTAGCACTTAGCTGCCAGCTGCCTGCAATTACTGCGAGTTTAAATCTCACCAAGCTCAAGGTTGACTCAGCCTTCCATCCTTCCGAGGTAGGTAAATTGAGGACCCGGATTGTGGGGGCAATAAGCTGACTTTGTAGAAACACCGATTATGGGGGGGGGGGGGGGGGAAAAACCCAAAAAAAAGGAAATAAAAAAAAAA
>WNWU01000029.1:7438571-7453354 GCA_012654045.1 Ptyas mucosa
GGGGGGGCAAAAGCCCTAATAAGCAGGTATATACAAAAGAATGAAGGCTATTGCTATAAGTGCATTGTAAGCCGCCCTGAGTCTTCAGAGGAGGGCGGCATATAAAATGAATGAATGAATGAATGAATGAATGAATGAATGAATGAATGAATGAATAAGAAGGGTGAATGATGGGGAAAAAGAGGAGAGACATTTAACAAGAGAGTTTTGCTCTCGACATGCCTAATAAACCTAAAAGTGGCTGGGCTGAGTATATCTAAGGACCAAATCTAATTCCTATCTTCCAGAATCACCTCTGAGATCATTGTGCTGTCTTATTCCATACATCGCGACAAGTCAGCTCTTTGAAGAAACGGCTTCTCGGAGAATGCATTGCCTTCCCCCTCTTGTCTGATTAAAGCCCTGTCAGAGAGGCACTCCAGAGGTTGCATCAGACCTTCTAATTCAAACTGACTTTGGATCATGTAGTCTGCTGCTCACAAGTCAGAGTGGGTCTAATACAAGAAGCTGACTGCTCTTTTTTTAAAAAAAAAAAAAAACCAAAAAAACCCTGTGAACTGGCACATTCTGCCTTTCCCTTCAGAAGAAAGGTTTGGCAATGATCATGCAGACATTAAAAAGAGAGAGAGAGAACCTTTTAGCGTCAGTAGAAAAAACAAAGGTGGATACTGGGTTAATTCTTATTAGGAATCCCTGTTTTCAAAAGGCATCATGATTATGTACTATCAGCAGGCCTGGAAATAAATGATAGTTGAAAAAAACGAATAGGGCTTGGAGCTGGGGTCCCCAAACATGGCAGCTTTAAGACTTGTGGACTTCAACTCCCAGATGGCTGGAGAATTCTAGGAGTTGAAGTCCACAAGTCTTAAAGCTGCCAAGTTTGAAGACCTCTGGCTTGGAGTCTTGGCAAACAGAGTTGGAACCTTGTCTAATGTGAAACTTTCAAAGAACTCAGAAGACCCCCCCCTTTTTTTTTTCCTTTCTCCAGCCTCCCTGAGATGATGTGCTTATGAACGCTGCCAGCTCACCTTCAGTATAATGCTACATCGAACATTAAAAAAAAAAACAACGAGAACAGCCATGCTGGATTAAGCCAAGAACCCATTTAATCAAACATCCTGTTTCTGACAGCAAACTGATGGATCTCCTAAGCTGGGCTGATGTTTACAAGGTCAACTCCCCCATTGGATAGAATGAGATGGCAGCCAGATGGGGGGGGGGGGCTTCGGGAGACAGATGCTGACAGGAAAGCAATGATGGCAAGATGTCAAAAGGTCAGAGATTTGTCTGCCTCACATGTTAAATGGCTCGGGTTGTGAAGTTTCCGAAAGATGCCCTAATTAATTCATGAGCCATGAGCCAAACTTCAAAAGAAATACAGTCGTTTATTAGGAGCACCATTTCGGCAATGTTGGGATGCAGTTAGAACTAATCCCACGCAGATTTACGTTCCCCTATGACCCTGTCTCTCCCCCTCCTCCCTGGCCATGTCATAAATCACATTCTCCAATTAACCACTTTGGCTGGCTGTGAAATCCAACACCTTTCTTCTGATTGCGGTACGGAAGCATGTATGGAATGTATCTTCAGTTAGGGAAATCAATCAGCTCTATCAGTTCTCCCTCCCTCCTGCTCATGGCAACTTGAAAGCTTTGCAAGTTGACACGGGTATCAGTGTAGACGTAAAATCCGTCAGATCAACTCTGATGTGTAGAATGGATGAATTCCATCTTTATATTCTCCATTATCTAGGTGAAGAATCAGTGTTCAGAATTTGCAAGTCACCTCAGAATAAGACGGGCTGGTAAGATTCCTGCATGGTGTTTTCCACATGGCACGCCAGTGACTACAAATGGCATTTTATTATCAAAGCAACCACTCTGAGGCAATTCAAGAAGGGATCAACACCACTTATGATTACCTCGAATTTTCCCCCTGCTCTGAACTGTGTCATCAGCGTAACAGAGTTTCACTTAGGGTAAATGAAAAGTATTTTTAGCAACTAGAAGTGGCAGTTTAAGTAGTCATGTTAGGATCAAAAAGTTGGTAACGCCCAATAGTGGGATTCAAAATTTTTTTACTACCGGTTCTGTGGACGTGGCTTGGTGGATGTGGCAGGGGAAGGATACTGTAAAATCTTCATTCCCACCCCACTCCAAGGGAAGGATACTGTAAAATCTCCATTCCCACCCCACTCCAGGGGAAGGTACTGCAAAATCTCCATTTTGTCCCAATCAGCTGGTCCTTGGGAGGCAGAGAATAGATGGGGGTGGGGCCAGTCAGAAGTGGTATTTACCGGTTCTCTGAACTACTCAAAATTTCCACTACCGTCCGGTTCTCCAGAACTGGTCAGAACCTACTGAATACCATCTCTGGTAATGCCAAATTCAAATCCAGGCAAAAGGGGGTTTCCCTGGTTTGGGTCACAAGCATTTGGGCCATCCTTAATGGCAATCCTGGAAGCTGAAGACTTCACACATCTAGACAATATCAACTTAGGAAGGCTACTGCAATGCCTTATCCTTTTTTTCCTAGATGGGGAGTAAAGTAAAACAACACTACAGAAATGAGTAAAATTCCTGATAGTTTTATGGAGACATCCACATATTATTCTTGGCAACAACATAATCATTGATACTGGTTAGGTTATGGGTGAAGTTCAAGGGACTGGTGGTGACATGACATTGGCCTGGTTAGGTAAGGGAGCACTTTTCTCTCATTTTCTCTGTGTACCTCTAAGATCCAGAAGAGTGGCCATTCTTCAAGTCCAATGGACCAATGAACAAAGCCATAAGAAAGGTCCCACGAAGTGTGCCTCTCTCTTATGGTGTCTGCCCTCTGAATGGTATCCCCCCATGAGTTTGTATTGTCCTGATCCTATTGTCCTTTACATAAGCCTTGAAGATCTCTTTCTTCTCCCAGCCCCAGGATGACAAGGTGTTTTCACTGGAAGTTTTTTTTTAAAAAAAACAGGTCCTCCTTATTACATAAGTCCCCCCTATTTTTATTCTGGTTGGACCATCTTATTGAGTTTCTTATTGATTGTTTTCTGGTAAGCCACCCTGAGTTGGTCAAATTCAATGGTTTTATACATTTGATTCAGTAAATAAATATATAATCAATCAAATCAATGAATAAATTGATGGTGCAGTAGACTAATGCATTGCAATTAACATTCATCTGTCTGCAATTACTGCAAATTCTAATCTCACCAGCCTCAAGGTTGACTCAGCCTTCCATCCTTTTTAAGGTAGGTAAAATGAGGACCCAGATTGTGGGGGCAATAATCTGACTTTGTATAAATATACAAAAGTATGAAGGCTATTGCTTAACGCATTGTAAGCCGCCCTGAGTCTCCGGAGAAGGGTGGCATATAAACCAAATTTAAACAAATAAATAAATATGGAAGTGGTTTGCCACTGCTTTTTGCTAAGACATTTTCCAACTCCTCCATCCCTCCTACAGCCCTGGGATGTTCTAATGGTCTTCATTGTAGAGGTATTTATTGAGCCCCACCTTGCTTAACTACTGTTGTGGTCCACTGCCAGCCTGCGGAGCTGGCAGCAGAGTCGGACAGTGAGGAGGCTGGGGAGGAACATGGGCCAGTCCTGGAGTCTGGGGAAGGCTCGGATGAGGGCTCTGCATTGGAGGCAGAGAAACGGCCATCTGAGGTACATGCGGCCTCCGGAGCTTCCAGAGTCAGACATCAGAGAGGCAGAGGAACAGGGGCAGCCTGTTCCCAGTGCACACATGCACAGAGCTGCCAGAAGGCAAGAACAGTTAAAACAAAAGGGATGACTCGGGAGTAGGGCTTGGAGATGATTGGCCCCTCCCATAAGACATAAAGGAGGAGCAAAGGTACATGGGCCTTTGCAGGAAGCAACTGTTGTTCGTGCTGGCAGGTTTCAAAGCTGCAGCTCCATTTTGACTCTGTGTTCCATGTGGCCTTGCAAAATTAATTGCCAATTAGGTCTTGGCAGCATGTCAAGGGAGATAAAGTTGGGTGCTTATCAGCCTTATCCCAAAGAACTATGGCAGTCTTCTGTCGGACTCTTTACAATTATTTGGTACTCATCTGTGAATGAACAGACTGAGAATGAACAGGCTCTGAACGAGCAGAATTCACAGCCGTTGAAATAAAAAGAAGGTTTTTTGGGACTCATTGTGTGCTTTTACTGTATCAGGAAGCCGAGGTCATAGCAACTACCTATTTGGCTTGCTAATGCATCTATCAGTCTGTCTCTGAATACTGTCAACTTATCAAATCAATTTATACAGCTGACAAATCAAAGTGCAATTCAGAACAGCATATATAGTTAAAAACAACAAACAACATTTGAAAGACACTATTAAGACATAATATAATCTATTATGCCTAAATCAGCTTCAAATAACCCAACACAATGAATATAGTCCAGATGGGGATGAAATGATCCAACCCAATGGGGGAGGGGGAATGGGTCTAGGGGCAGAGATCTAGAAACTACCACTGCTTTGGTTGATGCAGGTAAGTAAACCCTACTGAAATAGCTGCTCAGAAAAGGTGAGGTGAAAAATTGCATTGCTTTTAGGAAAGCCAGAATTGGTATTAAGATTAAAACTGCCTGCTTCTGCTCCTTTGCTAATTACACACCTTGTGGAGATACAATCTTATCTGTAGGTTCAGGGAGCTCAGGGAGCAAGGTGTCCTTAAAAACTGTAGCAGTCAGAGGGAATCCCCGGAGCGATTCTGGGCAGTGTACAAATAACATATTAAAAACATAAAAAACTGAATATAAAAATTTAAAATAGAAGCAAGGATAGTTAAAATTCAACATTAAAAGTTAATTAAAAGGGTTAGAATTAGGCTTTCAGGGTATTAGGTATTCCTCTGTGAGTCCCGAGCAAGATAGCAGAGAAGGCTGTCTTCCTAGATCCCGTCAGTCAGAATTCTTTAACTGATGCGGTCTGTCACATACATTTCTTGCCTGACAGGGTAGGACAGGCTGATATAATAGGGCCGTGACGGCAAACCTATGGCACGTGTGCTAGAGGTGGCACACAACATCCTCTCTAATGGCATGCAAACTGTTGCCCCAGTTCAGCTCTGCTGTGCATGCGCTATGTTGTTTTCTCTGAAGACTCCATCCTCCTCCGCTCACCCTCCTTCAGCTCCAAACTGAATTCATGTTAGAGTAAGCAAAGATATAAACAATCCCTGATCAGATTCAGGCTTGACACAGTTCTTTTAGGTAATCAGTGGTATTGAGATGGGTAAAAAGGAGCAAGTTGGCTCAGGTATGTCACTGAATTATTTGAGGAATAATATCTTGACAGGGATATCTTGATAGGGACACGGTGACTCAGTGGCTAAGACGCTGAATTTGTCAATCGAAAGGTCGGCAGTTCAGCGGTTCGAATCCCTAGTGCCACGTAACGGGGCGAGCTCCTGTTACTTGTCCCAGCTTCTCCCAACCTAGCAGTTCGAAAGAGTAGATGTGAGTAGAAAACCAGGGACCAGCTTTAGTGGGAAGGTAACAGTGTTCCGTGCGCCTTTGGCATTTAGTCATGCCGGCCATATGACCACGGAGATGTCTTTGGACAGCGCTGGCTCTTTGGCTTTGAAACGGAGATGAGCACCGCCCCCTAGAGTCAGGAACAACTAGCACATATCTGTGAGGGGAACCTTTATCTTTACCTTATCTTGACAGGGGTGGCTTCATTATGGCATTATATCAGATGCCTAGGTTCTTAGGTTTTACATAATTTTACTAATTCCTAAGAAAATGTGGGATTTGTGACTGCAACTCTTCCTGCTGGTTTTTGGGTAATGGGAGAAGCCACAGGATACAATACATGTCTCCTGGAAAGGCTTCTCCCCAAGCCTTATTTTGCAGCAGTAACAAATCCACTTTTTTAAAAAAATTGATTTATATGCCGCCCTTCTCCAGAGACTCAGGGTGGCTTACAATGCATTAAGCAATAGCCTTCATATTTTTGTATATTTATACAAAGTCAGCTTATTGCCCCCACAATCTGGGTCCTCATTTTACCTACCTTAGAAAGGCTGGAAGGCTGAGTCAACCTTGAGCCTGGTGAGATTAGAACTTGCAGGAATTGCAGGCAGCTGAATGTTAATAACATGCTTTAGTCTGCTGAGCCACCAGGCTCTTTTTCTTTCTTTTTGTCACTTGAAGAAAGCAAACACCAACAGCAATCTAAAGACATTCTAAAGAGCTTGCAATAGAAACACAGGAGGGCTTTTTTGTTTTTTGCCCAGCAGACAAACCGGAGAAAGTTGTCTGTCAACATAGTATTCTCTAAGGTTCTTTGCTGAATGCCGGTAAGACTCTCCAAAGTCCGTCAGAGATTGTGTTATAGGTAAACATCCAAAACCTCAGAAAAAAACACCCCGATGTATTGGCCTTCCCACGCCAAAGAAAAATGATTGATCGTACACACTTGTGCATCCGGAAAAGGGGTGCGGATGCCTGAAATAACCTCCCATTTTATCTGCAGCTTCTCTGCTAAAGCAACCCAAAATACCATTTGCTTTTTAGTAACATAAAAAGATTAAACTGGCTTGCTAAAGAAGATTTATGCTTCTGCTCCTATCATAACTCTTGTGAGTAAAGGCATGTCAGATGGTATAGAAACTGTCCATTATCTAACGTAGTTCAGTCGGAGGGGCCAAATGGCATTTTAAACAGCTTGGAAGGCAGTGAGTAACTGCAGCATTATTTGCAGCCAAGTGATATTTAATTGCTCACCTTCAATGGGTCTGCTTTTGAAGTGTCAGAATTAACCTATGGTATTCAGGAAGCATCTCTGCGTTTGGTCCTTTCCAAAGGACCGGGGTTATCGTGGGAGAAAATAAGGAGGCATAAAGAAGAATACAAATGCAATTTCTTTCTTTCATGTCCCTTATTATGAATCAAATAGCTTCAGTTTATTCTTTTATTCATGCATGCAAATTTTCTATATAGGCAAGATATAAACAATTATTTTTTCAAGAGAGCTGGAAGTGATTTAAAAGAAGTTTTGCTGCCAAAAATATTTTGTTGCCTCTCTATTACTTCCCGAAGAGGTAAAGCAGATTGTTTTTTTTAAAAAAAAATAATAATACCTGCAAAGCTTCTTAGAAGAGAAAGAAATGAATAAGTAAATAACTAGCTATTTCTGTTCTAAACTGCTTTCGACTTCTTTAAAAACAGTACACTAAAACTGAGCTAAAATTTCTTGAGTTGAAAATTTGAGTTGATATGTTTTACTGGATTTTTTTTTCTGCTATTCTTCTGGGAAAATGCTATCCTGTTTATTTTCTTCCAAAGATTTTACACTATGCTTAATACTAATCTAAACAATGTTTAGAGCTAACATATGAAGAATGGTTGCAGGAACTGGGTATGTCTAGTTTAATGAAAAGAAGGACTAGGGGAGACGTGATAGCAGTCTTCCAATATCTCAGGGGTTGCCACAGAGAAGAGGGAGTCAAGCTATTCTCCAAAGCACCTGAGGGTAGAACAAGAAGCAACGGGTGGAAACTAATCAAGGAGAGAAGCAATTTAGAACTAAGGAGAAATTTCCTGACAGTTAGAACAATTAATCAGTGAGACAACTTGCCTCCAGAAGTTGTGAATACTCCAACACTGGAAGTTTTTAAGAAGATGTTGGATAACCATTTGTCTGAAGTGGTGTAGGGTTTCCTGTCTAAGCAGGGGTTTGGAGTAGAAGATCTCCAAGGTCCCTTCCAACTCTGTTATTCGATTCAATTCGATTTGATTCAATTCGATTCGACCACTGTTAAAATTAACCAAGGCATTAATGGGAATGCAGTCACTAAACATTTAACTGATGTTAACTCTGTTATGCAAACCTAGAAAATATCAATGCACAAACCATGTTCAACTTAATATGGCTAAATGTAGATTCCTAGGTTTGGAATTAAAAAAAAAAATCCAAGAAATTACATAGTGAAGGCAGAGAAACAGGGAAGAAGACTCTTAAGAATCTGTTGCTACTCTACTCACTACAGGCAATCCTCAACTTACGACAACAACTGAGCCCAAAGCTTATATTGCTAAGTGAGAAATTTGTTAAGTGAGTTTTGTCCTATTTTATGACTTTTCTTGCCACATTTGTTAAGCGAATCACTACAGTTCTTAAATTAATAACATGGTTGTTAAGTGAATCCAGTCTCCTCATTGACTTTGCTTGTCAGATGGTCGCAAAAGGGGATCACATGACCCCGCGACACTGCAACCGTCATAAATGCGAGTCAGTGGTCCAGCATCTGAATGTAAATCACGTGACCATGGGGATGCTGCAATGGTCATATGTGTGAAAAATGGTCACAACCACTTTTTTCAGTGTCATTGTAACTTCAAACGGTCACTAAGTCGAGGACTACCTGCAATTGTCTGGAATCTTTTCAGCCTATACATAGCGGTCCTATTTAGATGTTGAAAAGACATTCTCAAATACCTTGAAAATAAAAACACAGAAAACATTTTGGTAAAGGTTTTTTTTTCTATAGAAATTGCAAAGCAGATTTTTCACAATAAACTAAATAGCAATAGCACTTAGACTTATATACCGCTTCACAGTGCTTTTACAGTCCTCCCTAAGTTTACAGGGTCAGTATATTGCTCCCAACAATCTGAGTCCTCATTTTACTGACCTCAGAAGGATAGAAGACTGAGCCAACCTTGAGTTGTTGGCAGCCGGCAGTCAGCAGAAGTAGCCTGCAGTATTGCATTCTAACCACTCCGCCACCATGTAGAAGCTTTTAGCTAATGTTTAATTGATTGCTATCCTTCCAGTATCAAATTCCTCTGCTTTAATTGTTTTCCAGGTTTTTCCAGCTCAGATACTGTAATGGTACATGGGAAAGACCTTGGAACATGGGGGAGGGGGGAAGAGTTGCTGCATAAGAAATCTATATATGTATAAAAGCGAAAACCACTCACGCCATAATCACGAAATCTCCAGAACCGTAAAGCCTACAAACTTGAAATTAGCCACGTATGTTCCCCTTGGCTTCTAGGTGCTCACTAAGAAAGGATTTTTCGAAATGACCATCAGAGCATTAGTATTTCGTATATTATTATTAACATGCTCTGATGCTAAGGAGTTCTACTCCCCCTCCCCACCTCAAAAGAAATCTGTTCCAAATGCAAAACACAAGCAGAGGAGAGGAGTTTCACATTCAGTTTTACTTTCACAGCAGCAAGCAGCTTTACTACAGAACAGTTGAACTAAGCCATGCCCAGCCTTTTTCCTGTCTCCTTCTTGCTCACACAGCAAATACTGTTTCAGTTTCCAAAACTGAAGGATGCTAGCCAGATGAATACCGATGGATGCTGCAGGCTGGGACATTCTACTCCCCCTTCCCCTCTGTTCCAACTACCAGTTCCATTATATTAACACACTCTGATGCTACGGAGTTACACATTCTACATTAAGTTTCATGCTGCAAGTGTCAATTTATCCAGCTCGAGCATATAGTTTCGTAGCGAAGCATGGGCGTCCAGCTAGTGGTCAGATAAGAGAGGGCATAGCCTGCAGCTGCAGGATGGCTGGAAAAGAGGCTCAGAAAGGATCTTCTCTAAGCTTTCAGTAAAGGGGAGGTAAAGCTCTCGGTAAAGGGGACCGTGGGAGATTTGTACTTTCAGCCTTACAAGACTCTTAATGTTGCTATAAAATAAAAGAGAGTTAGCTCATTTGCTTGTGTTTCCTATGTGGTCTACTTGGGAAGGTTGACAGTTACATTGTTGGAAGAAATGTCCATCTGGGTTCAGTTCCAAGTGAGGAAAAAGACCCTGGAAACATGGAGACTGCTTGGAAAGATGGTTTAATGGTGGACAGGAATCACACACGGCTTGAGTTCCTGAGTAGAAAACAAAGAAGCCTGAGATGCTGGGAGTACCTTGGTTTTTATGGGCTCTGTTGGGCCCCACCTCTGAGTTTCTTGTTCCTGTATAAGAAATGTATCCTGATTGGTTGTCAAACTCCCAGGTGGTCTAGGGGTCTTAGCTAACTTTGTAGGTTGTCTCTCAAGCTTGCTTGAGTCTTGCCATGTGGTGAGTTTCTGTTGCTAGATGGGTCCTATTGTGTTGCAGATGATGGCCCATTGACAAAGGTGGGGGGGGAGGCAGGAAGCTGCTTTGTCTTTAAAACATATTTCTCCATTTCTCATCCAGGGAAATATAATATTCTGCCTTTTTTTAAATATTTCCTAAAATATGTCATTCTTCTAGGAGAGGGGTGACTTCCTACAACATTAATCTTAAGAATTCTGCTTACTCCTGGCCTTAGAAGGGTGTTACGTCATGCATCCTGTGGAGTATGCAAAACCATGCCTGGTTACTTATAGACAGAATCAGCTTTAGTCTAAGGATAGGTACCGATAGGTAGTGACCCAAGGCATTCAAATGTAAGAAGTGCCAACCCTACTCCTTTTTCTGAATCATTCTAAAAAATGCTAATCTTTCCATCAGCAGGAGGCTGACCAATCAGGAGCACCATATATTCTCCAGCTGCATTGCTAACAGTCAGATTTGTTGCTTTTACCATTTACAGGAGGAAAAGGGTAGCTTGACAGTGTTGCCTGCGATGAATTTTATTGCATCGCATGAGAAACTGTTGAAGAATTTATTCTCCTCTTAGTGAAATTCTTCAAAAATTTGTCTCCCTCGCTTTCTCAGCTCGCTAGGGGGCAGAGAATTCGGGGAGATTTGTGTGTGTGTGTGTGCATCATCATAAAAATGAAAAGCAAAAATAACTCAGGACCAAGTCATATGTTGCTCATATATTCAAACATAGGTTTGAAAATGTGTCAGCAAGAGGCTTGCTGAAATGTATTTGGTTTTTTTTTTTTTTTTAAAAAAAAGGCAGCCTTCTTCTGATGACTGTGCCTTGCAGCTGCTGTACGTAGTGGGGATAAGTCGCTTGGGAGCATCACTTCAGAGAATTAGCCTGGGAACATACAGTAGAGCTGTCGCTGAGGGTTGGGTTGAATTGATTACTGTATTTTTTGCTCCAAAAGACGCACTCTTTTTTTGCCCAAAAATGTGGGTGGAAATGTCTGTGTGTCTTAGGGAGCGAATATTGCATCACTGTTCTGACCTAGGTTTTGGATCAAATTGTTCCTTCAGGGTTTTTCCTGTTTATCAAACCTTGGGTGGGTGGGGAGCTTAGTTCCAAGAGCTGAAATGATAGAAAAGAGAGCTAGAATGCTTTGGGAGACAATCAAGACTTGAATGGAACAGATACATGTAAGAGGCCATTTTAGGAATTACATAATAGCGTGCACAACAGCATATTTTTTTTCACTTCCTATTCTATCTTCAGGTAGCTAGGCAGTCACCTACCTTAAGGTGCAAGGAATTGCTACACCAGCTGAATTTGGTTCTATTTTAATAAGGTTATCTGAATTCTCAAATACTTTACAAAATGGGGCAGAAAGAATTTCAGTTTATTTTTTAATGAATGTAGAGAAAAGCAAATCAGAGAGAGGCCTCAAAGGATGTAATGCCTCCTTAAAGTTATTTGCTTGACACTATTACTCTCAACTTTTTTTTGCCACTGGGTGAAGTCTACTCTATATGTATTTATCCTTTTGATGGTGTTTACAGGCTTGTCTATGCGATGTCTGTGTGGGGGAGGGGGCTGTGGGGGTGTATGTCTGTATGTGTTTTAATCTCCTTATTACTTTTATCTGGCACATTTTGCTACTTTCGATTTATTTTTGCTCTTTCTCTTTTTAAAAGTACCATTGTATATGAATGCATTTGTAAGTAATCCTGCGGCTTTCAGAAGTCAAACCATATAAGGATATAAAAATTCCTTAATAAAATAAATCGCTTCAAAAGGAAGAGAAACGAAGAAGATGGAAAGAGAAATGTGATGGGCGGGGGGGAAACAAACTGAAAAATAAATTATTTCTGTGTTTCAAAGTCTGCACCAAATGCCTTTTTTTTTTGTTTTGGCCAGAAATTACAGTATAAACATATTTATTTTGAAGTGTTATCTTTCCTGGCCTTCCTTCACCTCCAAGCATTCATTCTCATGATCAACACTCCTTTGCCTCCTAAGGAACTTTATGGCTATCTTGCATCCAGGAAAGATGGTTAAGGGGAGAAAGGATGATTTGTTTAGCCTAACAAATGCAGGGGTGAAATCCAGCAGGTTCTGACAGGTTCTGGAGAACCGGTAGTGGAAATTTTGAGCAGTTTGGAGAACCGGCCAATACCACCTCCGGCTGGTCCCAGGAAAGGAGATTTTGCAATATCCTTTCCCCCAGGAGTGGGGAGGGAATGGGGATTTTGCAATATCCTTCCCTCAGGAGTCAGGAGGAAATGGGGATTTTGCAATATCCTTCCCTCGGAGTGGGGAGGGAATGGAGATTTTTCAATATCCTTCCCTCGGAGTGGGGAGGGAATGGAGGGCAGTATCCTTCCCCTGCCATGCCCACCAAGCCACGCCCACTGAACTGGTAGTAAAAAAAAATTGGATTTCACCTCTGAACAAATGCCATTTTCTCCTTCATATGGTATTTATGAATATCTGTGCAAGAAAAAGATTGCAGGGGTGAGAGAGAATAGCTAGGATATGCCTGACATTTGATAAATAGTGAAATTTATTTAAGCTTTCTTCTGGAAGGTGTTGTGAGAAGGTTAAGCTATGAGATGCTGTTATGCCCAAAATCTGGCTCACCTTCAGCAACCAAAGCACTGAGGATACAACATAATTTTATTAGCATCCATACAGTACATACTGGGCTCCCAGCAAAGTACAACAACGGTACATACTGGGCTCCCAGCTGCTTTGCTGAGCAGCCCTGAACAAAAGCAGAATCAGAGCTTATATACCTTTGGCCTCCTACAATGAAAGAACAACTCAAAGGGGGAAAAAAGGCAGACACGGTGTAAATTACAGCAAGACAGTTGGAACCGTTTAGATAAATCCTTCTGAGTGACCTTCTTGTTATTGATCCCTTCCTACTAGGTCAGCATACTTTGAGATAAATAGAAACAATTTGGATTACTGGGCCATAAGTTCCTGACTGAGTCCTCTCTTTGTCACTGCTCAGGGCCAACTCAGGTTGCTGTGTCAAATCCAATGAACCAAGAACAACGCATAGAATTACTGCTGAGTAGTTTCCTTATCGTTGTTTGCCCATAGACAGAATCCTATCAGCCTATATTGATTATCTGCAGAACCGTAGATACAATCCAAGAATTGCTAGGGAGGGTCCAACCTTGTTCTCTTCCTGCCAATCAGACATTCCAAACTCCATTGTCTCCTTGCCCTCCAAGAAAGAGCCCCTCCCTCCCTCCCACTTCATATTATATTCCACTATAGTATGTTTTCTGACAAGGGCACTTTAAGCAGTTGTGTGGGGTGGGGGAGGGAAGCATCTGGTAGATTTGGCAGTGAATTCAGTCCACATGTTTGTGGAGGGATGCTTTTTACCAGGACAATGCAAATGGCTAGAGTTTGCGAGTAATACAAATCAGGAAAAGCTAAGCCTGGGGGGATAATAGAAATTAAAGGAGAGATAAATTTGGGGAGGGGGAAGAGAAAGTGGTTAATTGAGAGACATCCCAATGAGAGGGTCTCATCTTCTCCAAAGAGGAAAGATGCAGAAGTGAAACTTACAAATCGGGGTGGGTATAAAAGTAACATATTGTGGGTGCACAAGAGAAACTCACTGGGAAGAAAAGTACAGTGGCACCTTGGCAGGGGTGGGCTTCAAAAGTTTTAGCAAAGGGTTCTCTGCCTGGTTGCTGGGTGGGTGTGGCCATGGTGGGTGTGGCCTAGTCAGCCTCCTGCACTATGACTGAGGGGGCGTTTTTGCCCTCCCCAGGCTCCGAAAGCTTTCCTCGAGCCTCTGGGAGGGCGAAAATGGCCTCTCCAGGCTCTGGAGGTCCTCTGGAGGCCGGAAACAGGCCTGTTTCTAGCTTTCCCAAACTTCCAGTAGGCCTGTTTTTTGCCCTCCCCAAGCCTCCACGTGTGCCCTGCACTTACCTGCATCCAAAATGGGCCACATGGGGACTACTGGGAGGGGAGGGGCCAGCCAGGAGCGGGATTTGGGAGTTCTCCAAACTGCCCAGAATCTTAGCTAGAGGTTCTCCCAAACCCCTGCGAACCTCCAACAGCCCATCCCTGCACCTTGGTATTCAACTGCTTCAAAAACTTGTCACATTTGGTACTCAATACATTTTGATGCAAAACTGTTGTCCCAGCACTCATCTTTGAGGATGCTGCAAAAGAAAGTGGAGGATGGTTACAGAGTGGGGACAGTAAGTCGGCCATGCTGGGAAGGTCATTGCAAAAGGAAGCAGGGCAGACAGGAAATCAGCCATGCTGGGAAGGTTGGTGACATAGGAAAAGGGACAGATAGGAAGTCTTTCACGGCTGAAACAAAGGGTCATGTGGTAAGTCACATGATTTGTTTGCTACTCATCCACTTTAGTACTCATCATACTTTTCGGAACCAATTAAGCATGAGTACAGAGGTACTATGTGTAAGACAACCAATAGCAATAGCATTTAGGCTTATATAGGAGCCTGAGTGGCTTATATAAGAGCCTGAGTGGCATAGCAGGCTAATGCCTCCTATTAAGGCAGCATTTAACATCCAGCTGCCTGCAATTACTGCAAGTTCTAATCTCACCAGGCTCAAGGTTGACTCAGCCTTCTATCCTTTCTAAGGTGGGTAAAATGAGGACCCGGTTGTGGGGGCAATAAGCTGACTTTGTATAAATATACAAAAGTATGAAGGCTATTGTAAGCCGCCC
>WNWU01000029.1:7453454-7469765 GCA_012654045.1 Ptyas mucosa
TATATATATATATATATATATATATATATATATATATATATTAGCCTATAGCCCTTTTTTGGCACTCTGGGTGGTTTACAATATTAGCATTATTTCCATATTCCCTCCAACAATCTTGGTCCTCAGAAAGATGAACGGCTGAGTCAACAGAATAATAGAATCACAGAGTTGGAAGGGACCTTGGAGGTCTTCTAGTCAAACTCCCTGCTTGGGAAGGAAACTTTATATCACTTCAGATAAATGGTTGTCCAACTTTTCTTGAAAACTTCCCCAGATGGCGCACCCACGACTTCTGGAGGCAAGTTATTCCACTGATTAATTGTTCGAATTGTCAGGAAATTTCTCCTTAGTTCTAGGTTGGTTATTTCCTTGATTAATTTCCATCCATGGCTTCTTGTCCTGCCTTCAGGTGCTTCGGAGAATAGATTGACCCATTCTTCTTTATGGCAATCCCATTGCTATCATGTCACCCCTAGTCCTTCTTTTCATTAAACTAGACATACTCAATTCCAGCAACCGTTCTTTATATGTTTTAGCCTCCAGGCCCCTAATCAACTTTATTGCTCTTCTCTGCACTCTCTCTAGAGTCTCAGCATCTTTTTTACATTGTGGTGACCATAACTGGATGCAGTATTCCAAGTGTGGCCTCACCAAAGCTCTATAGAGTGCTATTAACACTTTAGGTGATCTTGATTCTGTCCCTAAGTTAATATACTGTAGAACTGTGTTGGCTTTTTTGGCAGCTGCAGCACACTGCTGGCTTATATTTAACTGATTGTCCACTAGGACTCCAAGATCTGTTAAACTACTGAAGTTCGCAGATGATACAACAGCGATCGGTCTCATTCGAGACAATGACAAATCCACATACAGACGGGAGGTTGAACAACTAGCCTTGTGAAGTGATGGAACAATCTGGAACTGAACACACTCAAAATCGTAGAAATGGTGGTAGACTTTAGGAGAAACCCTTCCATACCTCCACCTCTTACAATACTAGACAACACAGTATCAACAGTAGAGACCTTCAAATTTCTAAGTTCTACCATATCGCAAGATCTAAAATGGACACCTAACATCAAAAACGTCATCAAAAAAGCACAACAACTGCACCAACTCAGGAAGCTCAAACTGCCCAAAGAGCTACTGATACAGTTCTACAGAGGAACTATTGAGTCTGTCATCTGCACCTCTATAACTGTCTGGTTTGGCTCTGCAACCCAACAAGACAGACACAGACTTCAGAGGATAATTAGAACTGCAGAAAAAACAATGGCTACCAACCTTCCTTCCATCGAGGACCTGTATACTGCACGAGTCAAAAAGAGGGCTGTGAAAATATTTACAGACCCCTCGCATCCTGGACATAAACTGTTTCAACTCCTACCCTCAAAATGACGCTATAGAGCACTGCACACCAGAACAACTAGACACAAGGACAGCTTTTTTCCCGAATGCTATCACTCTGCTAAACAAATAATTCCCTCAACACTGTCAAACAAGTTACTAAATCTGCATTACTATTAATCTTCTCATTGTTCCCACCACCCATCTCCTTCCACTTATGACTGTACGACTGTAATTTTGTCACTTGTATCCTTACAATTTATATTGATATTGTTTTCTGATTGCTTATTTGTACCCTATGACTATCATTAAGTGTTGTACCTTATGATTCTTTATGAACATATCTTTTCTTTTATGTACACTGAGAGCGTATGCACCGAGACAAATTCCTTGTGTGTCCAGTCACACTTGGCCAATAAAGAATTCTATTCTTCTTCTATTCTATCCCTCTCACAGTTACAACTATTGAGCCCTCTAGGCTATGGGCAAAGTTTTTCCTGCAATACTGCACTTTAATCACTGTGCCACCAGGACTCTTAACCAACCAGATAAAGTACTAAATCTGAAAAGAAGAGGAAAAAAAGATAGATTGGGGGGAACAGCCTAAAGAAGAAAAGAATGAAGCTGAGAGCCCTTTCACTCTCTAAAAAGGAAGAAAGGAAAGATGATTCATAAGTAGAAAAAGAGATAGGAGAAATTGTTCTTTGCATGCTGTCAAAGCAAGGGCTCCCTTCCCTATTGAAATTGCAAGGAAGGATTACCTAATCCCTTTTTTTCCTGACCAAGTTTCTGAAATGGGCTATTTATCCAAGTGGTGAAATCCAATTTTTTTTTACTACCGGTTCTGTGGGCGTGGTTTGGTGGACATGGTGTGGCTTGGTGGGCATGGCAGGGGAAGGATACTGCAAAATCCCCATTCCCTCCCCACTGTAGGGGGAAGGATACTGCAAATTCCCCATTCCCTCCCCACTCCTGGGGGAAGGATATTGCAAAATCTCCATTCCCACCCCAGTCTGGGGCCAGCCAGAGGTGGTATTTGCCGGTTCTCTGGACTACTCAAAATTTCTGTTACCGGTTCTCCAAAACCTGTCAGAACCTTTTGGATTTCACCCCTGTATTTATCTCATAGCTACTAAACTGTAATATACGTGTTTTATATATTATTTATCCTGATTTTTCATTGCAGCTTTCCACAACACACATTGTGTTGTATAGACTTTTTTTTTTTTAAGAAAAGAGCCAATGAGGGACAGGGTAGGATTGGCTTTGATGGATTAGGCACTTTCATTCTTTAATCTTTCAATCCATCTACACAGAGAATTGATAAAAAGCAGGCTTTCCTTGGACTCTTGATCCTATCACATTTTAAAGTCTCACGTTACCAAGAAAGAAGGAATGCTAAAGAAATCACATCGGTGGATTTTTGAAGACCTGCTTAGTATTTTTCAGAAAGCTCTGGGTATAAACTCTGGAAAACAGAAGACTAAGCTGGTCTTTTGATCTATTTCATCAGGACTTGTTTTACATGTATAAAGTTACAGCAGCCTAGATGATACATCCAGATTCTGGTTTCCAATTGTAAATCAAGAATCCGAAGGCTAACCAATTCAGACATAAACCATTATTTTCCTAACCTTGGGAAAATAGGTTAAGAAGCAATAATTCCTACCCTGAATACGTGGAAATAGCGTCTTCCTATGTTAAAAATAGCTTTTGAAGACCTGATTAGTACTTTTAAAAAAAGTTCTAAATATAAACTGTACAAATTAGAAGACTTAAGTTCATTTTTTTATCTCTTCTTTCAGGACACGTCGTATATTTATAAAGTTACAGCGGCCTGGACATTGTATCTAAGATGATAGATTCTGATTTTTCCTTTGTAAGTCAAGAATCAGAAGGCTAACCAATTCAGACATGGACTATTATTTTCCCAACCTTGGGAAAATAGGTTAAACAGTAATAATTCTGTCCCTGAATATGTGGAAATAGCATCTTCCTGTGTTAAAAATACCCTTACCCTTTGCCTTTTAAAATCAAGTGATGCTTCTTTTCGTACCAGCCTGTATGAGAAACCTCTCAAATCTTTTAACAAGAGCTATTGTATTCATCAGTTGTTGAATGCACTTAGTTCACAGCTAAAGAGATACGTGTCTCTTTTGGGGTATTAAACTTCACTGCATTGGCTTTCTCAGCCTCAAAATTTCCCAGGACATAACTGTACTCTTCAGTTTCCTCTGATCAGAAGTCTATTAGTGGTAATATTTGATTGAGGGAGGAAAATTTTATGAGCTCACGCTGAAGCACAGCTCTGCAGAGGGACAGAAAAGAGAAGGAAAGTTTTCTTATCCGTCAGTTCCAGATTCAGAGCTGCCCAAATTTTCAACTTGCTTGAAAATGCCAAAGGCAAGACAATTTGGCACTGTCCTCTCCCTGATTCTGACCTTCACTTCCTTTGCTCATCCTTTCATCTTCTTCCATACAACTAGTTTTGGTGTGTCCGTGCTTCAGACCATGCCAGAAGCATTTTTCACATTCATTCCTATTCTCTCTTGTGTTAGAGCAGGGGTCTGCAACCTTAAATACTCAAAGAGCCATTTGGATCAGTTTCCCACAAAAAAGAAAACACCGGGAGCCACAGAACCTGGGTGGACGTGGCCAACTCAATGTCACTGACTCCCACCCAGTCACATGACACCCCCCCAGCCACGCCTACCCAGGTTCTGTGGCTCCCAGTGCTTTCTTTTCTGTAGGAAACAGGTCTGTCTGTCTCTCTCTCTCTCTCTCATATATACATATGAGAAAAAAGAATCAGTGGCATCTGACTATATATAATCAGCAAGTACAGGGGTGCTTTGCTCCCGCTCTGGAATATGGAGCAAGTCTCCATCCCCTGCCGTCACCCTTACCTTCTCAGGCCAGGCGAGGAGTGACTGGGAGGGTGAGGGGCGGGGCCAGCCAGTGGTAATTCAGCCAACAGGGAGCCACAGCAAGGGGACGAAAGAGCCACATGCAGCTCCGGAGCCACAGGTTGCTGACCCCTGTGTTAGAGTAATGAAGACGACGGGAGGTCCTTGACTTAGGATCATAATTGAACTTGCAAAATGGTCATTAAGTGGCTCACGCGACTATGCCTGATTTTACAACCTGTTTTGTAGTGTTCATCAAGTAAACATAGCCTGTCATTCAATGAACACAAGGGTCATTAAATAAATGCAATGTTCCCATGGTTAAAAGAATCCATTGTTCACTATGGGCATTTTTTTTTTTTTTTGCCAGAAAGTAGAAGTAAAACGTTGGTTTCCAGCAAAAAACATACATTGTGGTAACATGACTGCGGAATGCTGCAAACAGCCATAAATGTGGACTGATTGTCATGGACTCCAAATGCAGTCATGTCACCATGGGGGGGGGGGGGATATCAAATTTATGTATGTATGTATGTATGTATGTATGTATGTATGTATGTATGTATTTATTTATTTATTTATTTATTTATTTATTATCGGACTTATATGCCACCCTCTCTCCACAAGGACTCAGGGCGGCTCACAGCAATAAACAACGACAAGTCCAATTAAAATACAACTATAAAATTAAAATTAAAATTCCCATTAAAACCCCATTCAGTCCAGGCCAGCTTGGCGAAACAGCCATGTTTTAAGGTCACGGCAGAAGGAGCGAAGATCGGGGGCTACCTGGAGCTCCAAAGGGAGCTGATTCCAGAGGGTAGGTGCGCCCACAGAGAAGGCACGCTCCCTAGGGGCTGTCAGCCGACATTGTTTGGCCGACGGAACCCCAAGTAGGCCCTCTCTATGCTCCAACTCTGCTGCCAGTTTCACCAGTCACTGGCGGACTACAACAATAGACGGACAGACAGACTGACAGACTCTCTGTCTAAAAGAATCCATGGTGATGTAGTGGTTAGAATGCAGTATTGCAGCCTGACTCTGCCCCCTGTCAGAAATTCAATCCTGAATGGCTCAAGGTTGACTTAGTTTTCCATCCTCCCAAGGTTGGTCAAATGAGGATCCAGATTGTTGGGAATAATACGCTGTCTCTGTAAACCCCTTAGAGAGTGCTGTAAAGCTCTATGGGGCAATATATAAGTCTAAGTGCTATTGTTAGGAATATCTGAGATCCCTGTACAGAGCCCTCAAAGTCCCAGGCCTCTGGTAGAGGACTGAAGATTGAGGAAGATACAGATAACTCGTAGGGGTGAAAAAAGATTATTATTATTATTATTATTTTAAGTAGACTAGTTGTCTCAGAAATGGAGAGAGTTTGTAATGGGGAACGTTCTTGACTGCTTCCTTGATATGAACAAGTTTGCATCTTTTCACGAATAATACAAAATCACCCATAGTATGGGAAATAATTTCCTCTTCTCCAGCTTGCTGTTCACATTAAAGTTGGCAGTGCTTTAATAGGCATCCCAGGATATACTTCAGAGATTGGGCACATGTGCTTTTAACATTGGAGCCCATCTCAAGAGGAGAAAATTGCTGGTGGACCACAACAGGGAGAGAAAGAGGAAGGGGGAGGGGGAGGGGGAGGGGGAGAGGAAGAGGGAGAAAGAGAAAGAGAGAGGGGGGAAGAAAAAAAATCACATTTCACCTGAGAGAATTTTCCTGAATTCCTTTCTGCTTTGAAACAAATTTCTAAAACAATTCCTCTCATCAATTTGAATCAGAGGAGGAAAAAAACCCTTTGAGAGAATGCAGCAGGTCAGTTTTATTTTCATATTTGCTACAATATACTGGAACCTTTTTGTTTTTATTGTCGATTGGTTTCAAGCCAGTTTATCATGCAGGTTAAAGCTCTGCAATCCAACGATCATTGATGGTTTTGCCAATGTTTTGCACAATGCCACCGGACAATTATTTCATCTATTTTCAATGCGTGATCCTGAGCTCTCTTCTTGATGTCAGCTGCCGTGTTACATGGCAATGATACAAAACTTCCTATTTTTACAGTTTTCTCCAACAGCTGCCAAACTTGGAGAGATCCTGATATTTATTAAAGGGGCTCAAGGAGATAAAATTACTTTATCATCTGTCATTTGAAGAGCAGAGCTTTTCTTTAACAAATATCTAGACAGCTCCTTCAGGTGGCATGAGAAAAATAAAAACTGGGCTGCTTCTGTCAACTTTTGGACAGATTTTCGCTTCTGCTTTCTCCACTCTCTTCTGAAGCAATTCTCTTTTCTTTTGATTTTTTTTTTTTAGTGTCCGGTGAAGGAAAAATGAGACATTATCAGTAATAAGACCTGCCAGTGATGAAGTCTGATTGATGGCCTGCACTAAAAGACATTATAATTCACCCACTGGCTTTTTGAAAATAACTAGATATATATTTTAAAAGTGTGCAATTAAAAAAAGAGGGAGAAAATGCTTACAGTTGCTGTCTACATAGATCTTTCTTTGTAAACATATTAGAGAGAAAAATAAAAAAAAAACCTTATTTTTTTACAGTTACTAGCATGACACTAATTGGTTTAGGTTAATTTGGACTCCTAAAATGCAAGTGTAAAAAAAAATATGTAGATTGGCCTCACTTGGTTTCAAATCCAGTTTAAGTAATCAGTGTATCCATCCAAGTCTCAAACTTTAGTTGGTTTCAGTTGTCAAATCTTTGTTGAATCAATTTCAGTGACTGAATATTTGATCTTCCATTTCTTGACAAGCTGTCCCGTTTCTTATTAACCCACTTGTCCAGTCCTCTTCACTATCCCTCTTGAAAGCTGTGGGGTAACACAATTATTTTAAAAGTGAAAGGAGGAACAACCATCTCTGACAAATTATCAGCCAACATACAAGGGGCTATCAATTTCTGATTTTTTTTTATATGCTAGGAAAGGTATAGTGACTAATCTTCTCTTCCATTTGACAACTGATTTAGATTTTGTTCCGTCTTAGGCTCAGTACTCTTCAATATCTTCATAAATGACTTGGATGAGGGAATAGAAAGAGAAATTTGCAGATGACACTAAGCTGGCATGAATATCCAACACCCTCAATGATAGGCTCAAGATCCAGGCTGATCTCAACATATTTGAACACTGGGCCCTATCTAACAAAATGAAATTCATTGTTGAGAAAAGGTCTTACACTTAGACAAAAAAAAAAACATGTATAGATTAGGTGAAACTGGCTTAATAGCAGTGACTGTGAGAGGGATCTTGGAGTCCTCGTGGACAATCAATTAAATATGAGCCAGCAGTGTAAAGCAGCCAGCAAAGAAAAGCCAATGCAATCCTAAATTGCATTGACAGAGATATTGAAACAAGATCACGCGAGGTGCTAGTACCACTCTAGAAAGTCTTAGTAAGGCCACACCTAGAATACTTCATCCAGTTTTGAAACACCACACCACACTATAAAAAAGATGTTGAGGCTCTAGAAAGAGTACAGAAAAGAGCAACAAAGATGGAGGTTAAAGCATATGAAGAACAGTTATAAGAACTGGGCATGGCTAGTCTAGTAAAGAGAAGGACTAGGCGAGACATGATAGCAGGGTTCCAATATTTGAAGGGCTGTCTCAGAGAGGAGAGGGAAAATCTATTTTCTAAAGCACTCGAAGGCCAGACAAGGAATAATGGATGGAAACTGAACAAGGAGAGACTCAATTTAGAAATAAGGGGAAATTTTCTGACAGTGAGAACAATCAACTAATGGAACAGCTTGCCTTTGGAAGTTGTGGGTGCTTCATCACTGGAAGCTTTCAAGAAAAGACTGGAGAACCATTTGTCAGGAATGGCATAGGGTTTCCTGCTTGAGCAGGGGGTTGGATTAGATGACCTACAAGGTCCCTTCCAACTCTGTTATTCTGTATTAGAGTCTCAGCAATGAAAGAGGTTCAGTGTTTGAATGTCAAGTACAAGCAAACAGAGCCAGTCGTGAATAGTTAAAGTCATCAACTTTATTTTCTACTACCTATCTTACAAGAATCTCACCACACTTGCTTGCCTTCCCATGGGAACAACCAGATAAGTTTTCATGGGTCTTGGGTGGTCAGGATTATGGCATGTGTAGCTGCGCAATGACTCCAAGCTAGTTCCCCACTTGACTCTTCCTTCCAGGCTAGCTGGCATTGTACCCCACATGCTAGCCAACCCCCCCCAACCCTTCATAATGTAAACAATATACAGTGAACAGGTCTATTTGGAGTGGAGCAGAATGACAGTCAATGTACAAATTTGCTCTCTTTGTACATTCCAGCTGTGCAAATCACTAAACATTTTATCTCTGCTTAACTGCTTGTATTAGCAACGCAGCATTCCCGGTGTAGTGATACTTTTAAAATGTTCATAAGTATAGCTATTTAGATTTGCAATGACTCCTAACACTGAGATTCCTTTATGCATTCTGCCTTCATTCTTTAAAAACCAAATAACTTTCTAATGAAGCTATTTTTCCTCTTTTTGACATCTATATTTTCCCCAATCTCTTCTAAAATACTTCTGCCTGCATGTAACTTTCAACCTTCTGGTTGAATAAACAAAGAACAAAGATCCAGATGCAGGATCTAAGAGACAATAGCTACATTTGTGACGGGCATAAAGCTGTTGCAGAGAACCCCCATTTTTTTCCCCAATATAAAAATAAGGCAATCTTACCCCAGCTTTTAAAGTGCTCATAAAACCTTCAGGATGGTAAGAAACTAAGACAAATGGGACAGTCTTTTCCGTAGCTGAGGTTGAGAACATTATGTTTTGTTTTGGTTTTTATTATGTGCCTTTTTTAATTATTAAAATCAAAAGCACTGTGTTCTTGTAATTGCAACAGCCTGAGCATCTTCTGAAGGAAGCCAAAAGTATTTCTTGAAGTGGAGAGAGCAGCAGTGAATTCTAAGAACAAGCTTAGTCATCTCAGCAATTTTATTAGTTGATCAAATGTGCACTCACATTTCCATTCCAAAGCTCACTGTAGCGTTTAAGCCTTTAGGGTATAGTTTGTATTTTCGGGGACAAAAAAGGTCCATGGAATAAACAGAAACTTCAGACCTGATTTTGGGAAGTGCATAGGAAGAGCCTTTCTCATGATGGTTCATATCAGGGGTGAAATCCAGCAGGTTCTGACAGGTTCTGGAGAACCGGTAGCGGAAATTTTGAGTAGTTCGGAGAATCGGTAGTAAAAATTCTGACTGGCCACGCCCCCATCTATTCTCTGCCTCCCAAGTCCCAGCTGATTGGGAGGAAATGGGGATTTTGCAGTAACCTTCCCTTGGAGTGGGGAGGGAATGGAGATTTTACAGTATCCTTCCCCTGGAGTGGGGAGGGAATGGAGATTTTACAGTATCCTTCCCCTGCCATATCCACCAAGCCACGCCCACAGAACTGGTAGTAAAAAAAATTGAATCCCACTATTGGGCATTACCAACTTTTTGATCCTAACACGACTACTTAAATTGCCACTTCTAGTTGCTGAAAATCCTTTTCATTTACCCTAAGTGAAACCCTGTTATGCTGATGACACAGTTCAGAGCAGGCAAAAAATTCCAGGTAATCATAAGTGGTGTTGACCCCTTCTTAAATTGCCTCAGAGTGGTTGCTTTGATAATAAAATGCCATTTATAGTCACTGGCATGCCATCTGGAAAACACCATACAGGAATCTTACCAGCCCATCTTATTGTGAGGTGACTTGCAAATTCTGAACACCGGTTCTTCACCGAGATAATGGAGATATAAAGAGGGAATTCATCCATTCTACACATCACAGATTATCTGATGGATTTGGTGGGGTGGCAATGGAGATTTTACAGCATCCTTCCCCTGCCACACCCACCAAGCCACACCCACCAAGCCACACCACGCCCACCAAGCTACACCATGCCCACCAAGCCACGCCCACAGAACCGGTAGTAAGAAAATTTGGATTTTCCCACTGGTTCATATGTGAATCCAGCCATCGTGATTTATAAAACAAACAAAAAAAAATAGTTGATACTTTGGAAATATACCTCAATGATCCAAGTTAGTCACTAACATTTATTGCTAAAAACAAAAACTGATAGATAAGTCTAAATGTTCAACCAGACAAATAATTTGGTTCCTCCAAGTCAATATTATCTGTTTAGACTTGGAAGTCACTTCAGAATTTTAGACAAAGATCTGTCCATCTCTGTTTAATGATGTCTAGGATCTAAACTAGGACTTTCTGCATAAGAAGCCACTGAAATATACAGGTAGTCTTCGACTTTCCCTGGAGGATTAAGTGAAGGATGCCGTATTTTTCTGGGTGTCGCATCACATGTCCAAAATATTCTAACTTTTTGCTTTTTAATGGCTTTGATTATTTCCCTTTGCTTTCCCAGGTAGCTTATTACCTCCTCATTTGTGGTTTTATGACTACAGTTGGGACCAGAATTTCTGTTGCTAATCAAGGCAGTTGTTAAGTGAACCATCCCCAATTCTATGAACTTTGCTTTTGTATTAATAGCAAAGTTAAATGAATCATTCTAATTGTTTTGTATCACATACTGTAGTTGTTAAGCAGGTCCAGTTTCTCTCATTGAGCTTGCTTGTTGGAAGTCATCTAGGAAAGATAACTGCATGACCCCTGAGATGCTGCAACCGTTAAATACATACCAGTTGCCAAGCACGTGAATTTTGATCAAAGGACGATAGGGATGCTGCAATGATCACAAGTGCAAAGACTGATCATGTCACTTTTTCAATGCTGCTTTAACTTTGAACGTCACTCAATGAATGGCTGTAAGTTGTAGACTATCTATATGATTATTGCTAATCTAGTTCCAATATTTGTGCCAGAATTGCTTTGGATTAATCAAGCAAGGTAATCAGTACAATGTTACTAGTCTTCAACTACACACAGAACTAGGGGAAATGGGAAATGAGGGTGAAGATTCATTCTCCGAGCGGGTTGGTTTCCGAACATTTCATTACCAGGCTAGGTAACATCTTCAGCAGAGTTTAGGGGATGTCAGTGTTCTTCTGTTTACAAGGGGTTTATGTGATGGGTCAGGTCAGGGATGGGTTCTACTTACATTTACTACCGCTTTGCATAGTGCCCGTGCGTGCATTCGCAGATCACTTCTGATGATGTCCGGGTCAGTGGGCGGAGCCTCTCACCGGTTTTACTACTGGTTCTTGTGAACCGATCCGAACCAGGGGCAACCCACCACTGGGTCAGGTGTGGGTGTGTCAAATGAGGGTCTTGTGATGGGTCTTGTGAAGGGGAGGTTACATCAGGAGAGGGTCATTGGGAGGTGAAGTGCTGGTTGGGGGGGTGCTTGCGTGGGTTGGTTGAGGGTCGGTGCTGTCTGTTGCTGGCTGTGTGGTTGATTTGAATTCTGAGGGGTTCATAGGCTGGATGTTGGACAATGTGTCTGTTGATGGAATGGGAATGGGAATGGGAAATGTCTATATGGAGATTCTCAGTCATCCAGGTCATGGTTGTCCCAAAGGTACTTTTTCAAAAGGCAAGTGGACTTTGTTTTGGCTTGAAGGCATTTTGTTTCTCCTCCAAGAAGCTTCTTTAGTTCTGCTAGAACTGAAAAAACTTCTTGGATGAGAAGTGAAACGTCTTCAAGCAGAAACGAAGTCCACTTGCCTTTTGAAAAAGCATTATTATCTAGTTTCCTCTCCTTGGGTTCTTTGGAAACAATTCCTTGGATTTTTTCCCCCCTCAAGCCTGAATCATCCAGCTCAGACTCCTGATTCCTTGAAATGTAATTAGTGGAGCTGTATCTGCAAATATTTATCTCTGAAAGCAAGTGGGAACTTCAGGCATGGTTAAAATCTCAGCATAGTGACCTTCACATTCTTAGAGAAGACATTGACGTCTGTAATACCAGTGAGTAACTATGTTGAAAATGCACAGAAGGACATAGAGGCTTTTAAATAAAACTTCTGGATGTGCAATACAAACAGATCACCCCAGACCTTGCAACTTCTCTACTACCATAGTTTGGGGAAAATGTAAACTCCAAGAGAGTTGGTGATCTACCAGATCATCTTCTCACAATGAGAAATCATCCTTCTATAAATGGGATACACCAAACATGCTTCCTTGTAGGAAATATATGGCACTTACCTGAGTCTAAAATGATTTGCTTTTTTTCCAAGGGAAGAGAAAAATAACCCTGTAGGACTTAAGACCAACTTGATATATCAGTAGCCATGTGGCAATATTCATTATCCTGAAATAGCTTAGATTTCTTTAAGTAGTTTCGATAGGTTGCAAAAAAGAGAGATACAAAAGGGATGATGTTGATATAATTTTACTACTGCCCTAAATTAAAATAGACATGCACTAGACTTTCTGTAGGGACCTGCCTCTCCTCCTTTCCCAAGGAAGTATAGACTCTTGAAACGTGGTATTTCAAAAGGAACCTTTATTGAGAAGAAGTGATAGCAGAAGAGGCGAAGCAGACTCTAAATTCCCTCCCAAATTACACAGTTAGAAATAGGGCTTTAGAATCCCTCCCTCTAGTTTGAATGTGGATTTCAGCCAATCCACAGGTGTGAAGATGTTTATTGTAATGGCCGTCCTGAGAACCAGATAAGGATCTGTTCCCATGGTCTTCTTCCACTTTCAACCAGTGACACAATGCACATGGCCCTCCCTCCTTATTTCAATCCCAAAAGGTGACAATATTGCAGGGCGCTTAGATGCCAGGAAAAAGGTTATAAAATACAGCTTATCCCCAAGCCCCGCTCTCCTTCCATTTGAATGGCAGTATCCCGTTAGGGATCTGACACTTAAACACCAAAGGAAAGTTTTGGATTCTCTATCTCTTTTTGCAGCGTAAGTGTGACTTCTAAGTCAAGTGATGTAGTAAATGGCCACATTCGTATATTCTTTCACATGACTGGAGATTTTGCTCCAAGCAGGAAAGATTCAGGCTCTCCCTCCATGCAAAAGTTCCCATAATCTTGCCAGCTTCCATTCCACTTTACCTAACTTGGTTCATGTTGGGCGCAAGCAACCAGAACCACTCATGGATTGTCTCAAGCAGAAGCTGTATTGTTAGTCACCCATGTTAGAAGAATTTCGCATTTCCTTGGGAATAGAGAGATACAGTTTCAGGGATTCTCGGGTGGGGTGGGGGAAGATGGGAGCTAAGGCCTGTGCTGCTTCCTGCAGTGTAAAGACTCTTAAGTTCAGCCCTCTTTTAAACACCTCCCTCAGTCCAACTGGAGATTCCACCACAGTTCCCTCTAAGTATGCCGGGTTTCCACTTTGATAATTGTCAGATAGTGAAAATCTCAAGTCTATCTAAAGAATACAAGCTGCAAAGCCATCTGGGGCAGTGGTTAGAATCAGGGATGAAATCTACATACCTTCCCCACCAGGTTGGAAGTGCATGCACTGGCGCATGCGCGCATCACGTATGCGTGCAGACCCTCTGCGCATGTGCAAACCCTTCTGCTCATGCGCAGAGGGTAAAAAACAGGTTACTTCCTGGTTAAAACCAGGAAGTAACGATGACCGGGTGAGTGGGCAGAGCCTCATGCTGCCATCGCTACCGGTTCTCCGAAGCACCCACCGCCATCACTACCGGTTTGGCCAAACCGGTCCAAACCAGTAGCATTTCACCCCTGGTTAGAATGCAGTTCTGCAGGCTACTTCTGCTGACTGCTGGCTGTCAGCAGTTTGACAGTTTGATCCTGACATGGCTCAAAGTTGACGGAGCCTTCCATCCTTCCGAGGTCGGTAAAATGAGGACTCAGGTTGTTGGGGGCAATATGTTGACTCTGTAAGCCACTTAAGAGAGGGCTGTAAAGCACTGTGAAGCGATATATAAGTCTAAGTGCTATTGCTAGTGCTATTGCAGAAGTCTTCCTTGGACAGAGCATAGGATTTTAATACAGGGAACACATGCAGATGAAGGCAGTCAAAAAGGTGCTCTAGGAATCAGGAAGGGAAACCCCAATTATCGTACAGTTTCACTTTCTTTTTGCCATCTGTATCGTTGTGCTGGCAGGAATAATTATCTCAAATCTTTGTTCTGTTTGACTCATTCCGATTTACTTTCTGACAGAGGAAAGAGATAATTGTTACTTGAGTCCTCAGTCTCTCATTAAGGAAGGAGGGGGCGAGTGGATGGGGAAAGCGAACTGAACATCCATCTGAATGCAGATATCTGCTGGCAATAAATTATTCTCTGTGGGGTACACATTGGGATACACATTCTAATAAGTACTCCATTCAAAAAACACGTCTCCAGCCATAAACGGTACAGCAGATGCTCACTGCATTTTTGCCAGCCAGGCCTTGTAGAGCTTGTCTGCTTTGATTCGAGAAGCTTTATTCAACCATTGCAGGATTATTCAGAAAAGGTGGGGAAGGGATTTTTAAAGATACTCAGCAGTTAATCCATGGATGAACACAAAGATGAGAAAGCAAAGTAGACAAGCTGACAAAATCCAAACTCTTCTAGTAGATGAGCAGTATTGGTCTCTAGCTGCAACACAGTTAGAAGCTATCAAGCCAAATCGTGATTCCTGGTGAAGGAAAGGCCTCAGGTCTCTCTCCCGTAAAGACCTAATTCTCTGTAGAGAATTAGCATTTGCAGACAATATGTGTTGTGGCTCCGACCCCCGAGGCCATCGCATCGGAGGAAGAAGGCTCCGAACAGGAGGGAGAGGAGCCAGCCAGGCCTCCCTCCCCCGGCCCCTCCTCCCTGGTAATTCATCAGCTGCCGGCCGAAGGAGAGGAGATGAGTCAGGAGCCAGGTGTCTCCGATCAGTCGGAGGATAATGAGGAAGGCCAGAGGTGGCTGGACCCACGCCAGCGCCGGCGTGATAAGAGAGCTCAACAAATGAGGAAGCATGCCAGGGATTAGCTGAGTCACAGGACCACACCCCACAGGTTATTTAAAGGAGTGGGGTAGCAGTTGGAATTCTGTGACGGACAAAGTTTTACCCTGGCTAGTCCTTGGAGCTAAGCATCAGCCGGCTGGAAAGATTTGGACTTTTGAATTATATTTCCCTCAATTGGTGTGTACGTGTTTTGTTATCTGGTGGAGGTATTTCCCCCCCCCCCTTGTTTAGTAAAGACCTTGGCAGCCGGTTTACAAAGGGCTGCCAAGCCGTGATAACGAACCTTCCGGGTGTGTGCTACTCCTTTAACCCTCATCTGTCTGTGTGGGTTTGTGTGGGTGGAGGACGGGGACAGAACAATATGTTAGTAGGGTTGCTAGTGCACAAGGAGTAATGAAAACAGCTTAGTTAATAAAACCCTCAGAAAATGTTTGCTCAGCTAAAACCCCAGATGTCCCCTGTTTCCCCCAAAATAAGACATCTCCTGATAATAAGCCCAATCAGGCTTTCGAGCACATGGCAATAAGGCCAAGCGCTTATTTCAGGGTTCAAAAAAAAATAAAAGACAGGGTCTTATTTTTGGGGAAACATGGTAGTTATGGAATAAGATGACTGCATGAAGAGGAACCCTAGAGTGTGATGACCCGGGAGCGTGACACAAAGGCAACACAGCCAGAGAACCGATATGAGTCCCTTTATGATCACCAACTGTGCCCCCAATGTCCCTTTCAACTCTCCGGTCTGGAGAGAGCTCTTCCACCAACCTGTAATAGTCTTTGGCTGGCAATACTTCAGTCCCAAACGTAAGCAGAAAACTTTCAACTAAAAATCTAACAAGGCAAGACAAGGTAATTAATCCAGCAGGGCAAGCAAAATAGGGAATTCCAGAAGTGAAGTAGCATGGGAGTAAATCATACCCCTTGGGAGGATGCCAGGAACTCAGATAAGCACCAGATGAACTCAGTGTTTGTTCCCGACAACTGCCCCTCCCATTTGCCTCTCCTTTTAAACTCCATCAGCAGCTATGCCTTGTAAAGAGGATCAGGTCCCTCGTAAGCCACGCAACCCACATTGCTCTCTTCTCTGTTCCTCCCTTGCACTGCCTAGGATGAGGAGGAGGTGGGCCTTGGTCTTCATCTGAACCCCGTCTCCCTTGTTCTACGTCTCTCCTGCTCT
>WNWU01000029.1:7503940-7514742 GCA_012654045.1 Ptyas mucosa
GAATTCTGGGAGTTGAAGTCCGCAAGTCTTAAAGCTGCCAAGTTTGAGGACCCCTACGTTAGACAACCTGGGACAATCAACAAGCCAAGAAGGGAATAAAAAGACCAAAGCACTTCTCCAGATGAGCATAGATTAACACCAAGATTAACACGAGACCAACCATTAAGAAGTAAATAATATCTCAAGCAAGGAACTGTCAAACAAGTTAACAGTAAACAGCCTAAGCAAAGAACCTACAAAACCATTCCCACCAACACTGATAGGGCAAACCACTAGAACAGTGATGGCTAACCTTTTTGCCATCGCGTGCCAAAAGTGGGGGGAGTGGGGGGGGGTCGCGCATGTGCGTGCCCACACCCATAATTCTATGTGCCCCACCCACCCTGCGCATGCGCTCATGACCCTTCCCCCACGCTTTTGGCACGCGATGGCACAGTGGGCCCGGTAGGCCTGTTTTTTGCCCTCCCCAGGCTCCAGAGACTTTTTAGGAGCCTGGGGAGGGCAAAAACAGAGAGGCAAAAACTTCCCACAGAGAGGGCTCACAACTTAGGTGTCCTCCTGGATTCACGGCTATCTTTAGAAGAGCACATGATGGCCGTGGCCAGGGGGGCCTTTTATCTGGACAGACAGTGGCTGTGTGTGAAGGATGCAGAATATCCCTGTCTGCCCACTTCCTGATCACTGGACCCTAATTTCTTCCTGGTGAAATCCATCAACACATAACTGCATTTCCGCCCACTTGCCCTTCCTGCCGGTCTTGCACTTAGCCTACCCACCACCAGCGTCTCACCTCACAGGCACAACATGGGCTGCATTCACACCTCGCTGACCTCTTTAGTTTGCTTCTGGTTCAGTGCATTGTGCAAATAGTACATGATGGCCGTGGCCAGGGGGGCCTTTTATCAGGTTCGTCTGATCCGCCAGTTGCATCCCTTTCTGGATCAGGACGCCTTGCACACAGTCACTCATGCCCTAGTCACCTCCCGTGTGGACTACTGTAATGCTCTCTACATGGGGCTCCCCTTGAAGAGCACCCGCAGGCTCCAGCTGGTCCAGAATGTAGCCGCGCGGGTGATTATGGGCGCAACTCGTTATGCCCATGTAACACCTCTCCTACGTGAGTTGCACTGGCTCCCGGTGGTCTTCCGGGTGTGATTCAAGTTGTTAGTCATCACCTTTAAAGCGCTCCATGGCTTAGGACCTGGGTACCTACGAGACCGTCTTTTGCCACCAATAGCCTCCCACCGACCAGTTCGTTCTCACAGGGAGGGACTACTCAGGGTACTGTCAGTCAAATCATGCCGACTGGCGACTCCCAGGGGGAGGGCCTTCTCTGTGAGGGCTCCAACCCTTTGGAATGAACTGCCCCCGGAGATACGGAATATCCCTGATCTCCGTGCTTTCCGCCGTGCCCTCAAGACCCTGATGTTCCAACAGGCGGGGCTAAACATATGAACATGTGAATGATCTTTTAAAATGTACACCGCCTTGAGTCCTATGGGAGAAAGGCGGTATAGAAATATAATAAATAAATAAATAAATAAATAAATAAATAAATAAATAAATAAGGCCTCCCCAGACCCGGAGGCCAGAAACAGCCTGTTTGCCGACTTCCAGTGGGACCAGAAGGCCCGAAAATCAGCTGGCCAGTGTGTGCATGCACGCCAGAGCTGAGCTTGTGTGCCCACCGATATGGCTGCGTGTGCCACTTGTGGCATGCGTGCCACAGGTTCGCCATCACGGCACTAGAATATAAATTGAGAACAAACCCCATTCCTTATTAGCACTGATGAAGTTACCTAGGTTGGATAATGAAACATCTGCAAGAAAACCACTAAGTTCAGAGAGCACCAAGGACCCCTCGTAACTCAGTTGTGGATGCTGATCAAGAAAGTATAGTGGAGGCAATTAAGCAATGCATTAAGGACTTTGAGATTCAAACAGACCTGATGTCCCTCCTTAAAGATATATTTTAAATAGACCTTGTACCCTTTATAGACCTGCCTGCCATCTAAGCTAAATTACTGTCCCCAAATTAAGGAGGGCCTTAACTTTGACATGGTTTATTGAACTTCCGTCAGCAGTTTTAGAGGGGAAATACAAGGACACCCAATTCAATTCCAGGCTTTGCCCATGTGGTGAGGAAGCCACATCTTTTGTCATCTTTAGGGTTCGTTTTATTTATACCAAGACTCATCATGAATTGTAATCCCCAGATCTAATTAAATACACCGATCGCCCTGATCAGTTTTATTTAAAACTTTTACTTTCAGGGTCAGCTATTCTATTTCCTTAACAGTGAACAAATGTTGTCATGTAAGATGTAAGATGCATAGCAATCTGAATGATCAGTTAATCTGTCTGGCTAATCAATATTATCTACATGTACGCCATGTGTTTAGTGGATTGGTCATTGATGTCAGTACAGATTGTCAGTTATGGTGAGACCCTAGAATCTATTTAATGTCCCAGAATCAAGGGTGAAATGTTACCGGTTCGCACCGGTTTGAGCGAACCGGTAGTAATAATAGTAGCTGATAGTATTAGCTAATATAATAGTAGCTAATATAATAATAGCTAATTATTAGTAGCTAATATAATAAGTAGCTAATATAATAATAGCTGATCATATTTCCCACGATCAGCTGTGCCGTGCGATTTATATTCGCTAGAAAGCAGGAAGTCCTGCTTCCTAGCAAACTTAAATTGTACGGCAAAGCTGTTCCTCCCCCTCGCTGTTCTACTTACCTTCTTAAGTCTTCTTCTGTGTGAAGCGTGGGTTTGATCCGCACTGTGCATGCGTGCACATGCAGTGTGAATTTGGTACGTACTGCACATGCACATGCACACAGTGTATGTTTGGTGTGCACTGTGCATGTGTGCATAGCGTGAGTTTGGCGTGCACTGCGTGTATGCACATGCACAGCGTGCATTTGGCACGCACTGCACATGCATGCGTGTGCAGCATGTGTTTGCTGCGCACTGCACATGTGCTCGCATGTGACGTGCATTTGGTGTGCACCGCGCATGCGCGGGCAGCAAACCAGTGGCAAACTGCAGAGGATTTCACCACTGCCCAGAACGTTTCTTGATATACTTTGGCAGTTGTGTAATCATTTTCCATTTTTGCCCCCTCTGCTTGGATTTCTTCCGGGCAGCTATTAGATGCTGTTGTCCTTCTATTATAAAGTAAAACCTTACTAAGGGAGTGCAAACCAGTTTGTCAGGGTGTTAAGTGAGAGGGGAAAAAAGCAGAAAGGGATTCAAAGAGATTGTTGAGTCTGCTGAGTGATTGCTGCTATTTCCTGAGTTTTGCTGATTGCCCATTATGTGTGATTGGAGCATTGCCTAATGGTGACCTAGCAGAGACCGCTTCAGGGGATATATTAGGAAGCCATCTCTCTCCTGAGGAAAACAGGTTTGCTCAACAGACGAGAATTTTGCAGGACCCAGTTGAAGAATTCCCACCCTTCTCTAGTAAGAGGAAGGATAGTTTTGTATTTAGCCCCCATCACCTTGTCTTCTAGGACAGGGGTCTCCAATCTTGGCAACTTTAAGACGTATGGACGTCAGCTCCCAGAATTCCTCAGCCAGCTTTGCTTTAAGACTTGTGGACTTCAACTCCCAGAGTTCCTCAGCCAGCTTTGCTTTAAGGTTTAGGTTTAGGTTTATTTGGATTTATATACCGCCCTACTCCTGAAGGACTCAGGGCGATGAGCAGCCAAAGATAAAACACATACAATATAAAATTTAAAAACAATTTAAAACATATTAAACAAATTTGGCCCATACTAATTAAAACACCCCTTTTTTAAAAAAAACAAATTAAAATTAAGCAGTTAAAAAGAGTTAGGCCAGCCCAGCTTGTTGGAATAAAAAAGTCTTGAGGGCACGGCGGAAAGTGCGTAAATCCGGGATCCTCCGTATCTCCGGGGGCAGCTCGTTCCAAAGTTGCCCGCACAGAGAAGGCTCTCCCCCTGGGGGCCGCCAGTCAACACTGTTTGACTGATGGCACCCTGAGGAGCCCCTCTCTGTGGAAGCGTACTGGCCGGTGAGAGGCTACCGGTGGCAGAAGGCGGTCTCGTAGGTAAGACTTTAAGACTTGTGGATTTCAACTCCCAGAATTCCTCAGCCAGCTTTGCTTTAAGACTTGTTAAAGTCTTAACAAGTTAAACAAGTTGAAGTCCACAAGTCTTAAAGTTGCCAAGGTTCAGCTCGCACTTGTAACATGTATAATTCTGAAGTTTGTCTCCAAGGAAGAAAACAAACATGACATGCATCCTCCAGAATCATAAGAGAAATCCTCCATGTTCCTCTAATGAAGAACAACAATTTTAAAAGTGCTTCCCCTGACAAATCCCCGTTTGCTGAGCAAACTTGCTGTTCTCTAGGGAGATGCTTCCATATGTATCCCCTGAAGCTGCCCCAGCTAGGCCATCATTAAGCAATGCTCCAATCACATATAATGGGCAATCAGAATCACTCGGGAAACCAAATTCATTTCTCTGAATCTTCCACTCTTTATTCTGCCTTTTCCCTTAAACACTCTCACAAACTGGTCTGTGCTCTCTCCGGGTGTTTTTCTTTATAATAAGGTAAGAATTAAAGAGGGGGGGGGAGATACAGGAAAGGCCCAAAAGTTTAATTTTGGGATAAGCCAACGTATATTGTTCCTCAACTGAACAAAAACCTATTGAAAGGTAATGGTTCCCCTTGCACATATGTGTTAGTCGTTCCCGACTCTAGGGGGTGCTGCTCATCTCCGTTTCAAAGCTGAAGAGCCAGCGCTGTCCGAAGACATCTCCATGGTCATGTGGCCGGCATGACTAAATGCCCAAGGCGCACGGAACGCTGTTCCCTTCCCACCAAAGGTGGTCTCTATTTTTCTACTTGCATTTTTTACCTGCTTTTGAACTGCTAGGTTGGCAGAAGCTGGGACAAGGAACGGGAACCCCGTTTCGCGGCACTGGGGATTTGAACTGCTGAACTGCGAACCTTTCGATCGACAAGCTCAACATCGTAGCCACTGAGCCACCGCGTCCCATTAAAAAAAAACACCTATTAGAGTTAGTTAAACAGATAGAAGCAAACGAAAATCCAAGGAGCAAAAAGCGTGTAAATTACTCAAAGAAAAGATCATCAAGGAAAGATCATTTTGAAAAGTCAGCACTTCAAGACTTCAAAGGAAAAAAGAAATGTTTTTGAGAGGAAAGAGATGACTGAAAATGCCTGGCTGTTCAAGAAGATAATTTTTCACATATAAGAGGCTGTAGGAAACCTATTGCCTTTCAGAATCACCTCCCCCCTTCTAGATAGGGCTGACTTGCAGTCCCCTATCAGATGACAATGTCTAAAGATGTAAATATATACCACATTTCCCTGAAAATAAGACCCTGTCTTATATTCTTTTGAACCCCGAAATAAGTGTTTGGCCTTATTTTTGGGGATGTCTTATTATTTTGGGGCACGTGGAGCAAGACGGGGCTCCTCTTGCCGTCTTACCTGATTTCCAGCTCTGTCTCCCTAACCCTAACCAGAGGAAATGTCAGGGACCAGCTGCGCATGCTTTTAAATATTTTCAGGGAGGGCTAATTTTTGGGGGTGGGGCTTATTTTCAGGGTGGGCGCTTATTTTAGTGCATGCACTCAAAAGCCCGATTGGGCTCATTATCAGAGGATATCTTATTTTGGGGGAAACAGAGTATATATTAGTGATGAGTTGCCCCCAGTTCGGACCGGTTCGCAAGAACCGGTAGTAAAACCGGTAGGAGTCCCCGCCCACCACCCCGGATATCATCATCGGCAATCTGAAGAGTTGAAGAAGAGCGCACGCACAACCCCATTGCAAACCAGTAGTAAAGGTAAGTAGAACCTACCCCTGGTGTGTATATATATGCTAGGATCAGTGGTGGGTTGCCCCCAGTTCAGACTGGTTCTATAGAACCGGTAGTAAAACCGGTAAGAGGCTCTGCCCACTGACCCCAATGTCATCAGGGTGCTTCTGTGTATGCGCAGAAGAGCGTGCGTGCAGCCCTGTTGCGTACCAGTAGTAAATAAATAGAACCCACCCCTGTCTAGGATCCACCTAGGAGTCAAGATTGGACATTGATTCTAACAGATCCATAGTATTTCAAAAGCTATCTACAAACATCCAGTTAGGTGTTGAATTCCTCACTATTAAAAAGAATCCACATGGGCACAAGCTTAATTTATCCACTCTCTAAAGTCGCCAGAATAATTTTTTCCATTTAATATTTAAAATATTCCTGGTGGACTCTTTCACCGAGATGCCATGTCTCCCTTGCAATGCTTCCTGGAATGACCTTATGATCGTCATGCAGTCATTCCAGGAACCAGTATGAAACAATTCTACCCTGGGGGACGGAGGGGAGGGAGGAGACCGAAAAAGGAGCATTCGCTTGGCTACATCATGCAGTGGATAAAGGAATCTCGGTGTGAGCTCCTAAACAGTTCAATGATTTTTTTCCTCTTGAAACAAACAAACCAAAAAATAAATAAATAGGAGAAGTGGAAGTCAATCTCCCAAAGCAAATAAATAAATGGAATAGTTTTTTATCTGAGTTGCATATCCCAAGTATTATTATCAGTGGATCCACTTCAAAGCCCCTTTTAATTTTTTTTTCTTTTAAATAGTAACAGAAAAAGAACAAAACACAGAGATAATTACAATGCAAATACATAAATTCTCAAAGTTGTTTTTTTTTAACTTTTAAAGCGCAACAGAAAAAAGAACCAAAGATAATTACAATGCAAATACATATATTCTCAGGGGTCTGCTTCAAAGTCTTATGGTATGGTGTCTACCTTCATTTCCTGTATCAGCTGTTACATTTCAGGAAAGGCAACAGCTTCTCCCAGAGTTCCTGGCAGCATATACAATTATTATATCATTATTATTACACAACAACATGAAATCATAGCTGCCAGTTCTTTAAGTTAGGCTGTCATAACGTCTTGGTGAATATTGTTCTATTATTATGTTTGATCAAACAGTCAAAGAGAAGTTAAAAGTGGATTTGGTATTTTTATTCACCTATCAAGTCCATCTCAAGAACCTTGGATAGCCAGATGTTGTTTTTTTTTAATGGTGTTAAAAGCATTGTTGCAGGATGTAAGCTGTTCCAAGTAAAGCTGCCTTTTGCGATTGACTGATGCTGATTTTGTCAATGCCGATGGTGTTGAAGTGGTGCTTCAGAGATTTCTGAATGGTTTGGTTGCAGCCAAATTTATTTAATTGAATTTTAATTGGGTTTTAAATGTTATACTTGAATGTTTTATTTATGGCTGTTCACCGCCCTGAATCCTTCGGGAGAAGGGCGGTATACAAATTAAATAAACTGAAACTGAAACTGAATTCAACCCAAGACATTCGGTACTATTTTTCTTTTCTTTTGCCATGGTCATTCTACTTTTATTTGCAGGTGTTTATATTCTGTGATCTTCTCCAGTCCGCTTATTATTATAAATATCAATGCTTCTATTTATATCTGTGTGGATTAGCCAGACAAAACACACATAGTTACAAGTGTATAGCAGTATTTTTTGGCATCCCATAAGAGATGATGCCCAAATGAGACACACAAGATTAGGGTTATCTGCAAGTTGAGATAATAGAGAGCATCACAATGATACTTTCCCTACTTAGAAGAACTTTAAAGATTAAAGATACTGGACCAAAATCCACACATGGTTGGAAAAAATGACAAAACAAAACAAAACAAAAAAAACCCACATAGATTTTAAACCAGAGATTTTTCTGTTGGGGATTGTACCTGAAATATATAATATATAATAGAGAAGTGAGATATCTGAATGTGAATGTATTAACAGCGGCTAGGATTGTGTTTACTAAAAATTGGAAAAATGAGAAAATACCAACGCGGGACGAAGTTATTAAGAAAATAATGGAATGTGCTGAAATGAGCAAATTGACATTTGAAATTAGAGAACAAGAAGATAAACAATACTATAAGATATGGGATCTATTTTACCAATGGCTAGATAAAAAAAACATGGAAATGAAATATGGTAGAGATTTTTACAATACAAGATTCGTAGAACTATGTGAAATATAACATATACAGTAGATGTATGATTATTGAATAGATTCAGGAGGTTGAAATGAATGTTATAAATAAAAATTAACTTAAATCTTAGAATACTTTGAATAATGAGGGAAGAAATAGACATATTCAAATAAATGATGAATGAGGATAACAATATATAGATGTACATTATATTAGGTTGATGATATGAGAATGTAGGTAAACTGTAAATTGTAAGCTTTGAATTTGGTGAATGATGCACAAAAGACTTGTAACCAACCAACACGCTGTTTGCAATTGAAGATGGTTTTATGTATGTTTGTTTAAAAATAAAAAAAACTTTTTTAAAAAAAAAAGAACTTTAAAGATTTTATTAACCTATCTCCTGATCATGTGATTTCTCTGGCTAGCATTTTTATCTCAGCAGAAGTTACAACAGCTGTCAGGCATTGAAATAATAGTAAACCATGATTGATGTATTGCCATCTCCATTGTAAGCAGGAGTGCTGAGCCAACAGGAAACTGAAGGACAACTGATTGGGATGTCAGAAATATCATACATGCCAAGAGTTGATACAGATATTGACCACGGGAGGCCAGGCCATCATTTGGGTTAAAAAAGATGCAACTACCATTCTGAGTTGTTTTTATTTTTCTAAAAACCTTCTAAGGTCCAATGATTTGTATGGTAGAGAGACACTATCTTTGCTCATCATTTTGCTCTGATTGATGTTTATGAAAAAAAAAACACTGTTTTTGGAGGTCTGAACCAATTCAGCACACTATACAAAGATACCGCTGCAATTTCAAACAAAGCAAAAAATTGCAAGCAAACAAATATAGAGCTGAATCTTGGAGGAACTGGGTGTTGTGGCCCGTCAGCAGCCTGTGCAGATTGTAGCTGATTCTGACAGCAAGGAGACTGGTGTGATGCTGCACCAGCAGCCTGTGCAGCTGGCGCGCGACTCAGACAATGAGGAGGCTGGAGAAGATGTGGTGCCAGAGGCGGGGATTCAGCCAGGGCCTTCAGAACCTCCAGAAGCTTCCATAAGTGAAGAGGAAAAAGAGGAGGAGCCTCTTCTCAATGCATGGGTGCACAGAGCTGTTAAAAGACAGGAGTGGTTCCTCAGGAGGAGGTTTCCTCGAGAGTAAGGCTTGGGGCTAATTGGCCACGCCCTTAGCCTATTTAAGAAAGAACGCAGCTTGTAACAAGCTGCAGGAAACAACTTTAGTTCGCTAATCATCACATTGGGATTTCTCTGCAACCTTGGTTCTGGGCTTTCTGCCAACTCCAGTATGGCTCTGACTATCTTATCTGTAGAATTCTGGCAGGCTGTTAAGAACGCTTATTAACAGCCGGCATTTGCTAAAACTACGTTATTTGAGTAAACTAAGTTTTGTTCAGAGTTTGTGTGTGCTGTGTTCTTTGGGATCTGTAGCTGGGGAAGAACACTGGGGGGGAGGGGGCGGGGGGGAGTTGCATTTATTCCAGTAAGATAAACATTATTTCTCAGGGTGGATTTTTAAAAGCATGTGATTAGATGCAAGAAACTGCTTAATGTCAAAGGAAAAAGGAAAGTACACTTTTGGACATGATTTGGATTTTCAGAAGGGATCGAAATATGGGCCCAGACAGAGAGCAAGAGCAGCGAGGTCAAAATGCTATTCCTGGCAAGAGCGTGCTTAAAAAGTCAAGGTGGCAGTCCCAACTGTGTGATTGATGCTTCACCTGTTCTTCATGGCTGTTGCATTCTATCCAGATTGAGTTGTTGGTCCCAATGCTGAACTCAAGTCCAACACAATTACTCCTATTATTTAAGTCTCAAGTACTTCATGTCATTGAGAACGGGGCTGAAAATATCTGCCCTATTTATTAGTTTTGCTATCACTCTGACCCAGTGGTGAAATCCAATTTTTTTTTACTACCGGTTCTGTGGCTGTGGCTTGGTCACCGTGGCTTGGTGGCCGTGGCAGGGGAAGGATATTGCAAAATCTCCATTCCCACCCCACTCTGGGGCCAGCCAAAGGTGGTATTTTCTGGTTCTCCAAACTAGTCAAAATTTCCACTACCGGTTCTCCAGAACCTGTCAGAACCTGCTGGATTTCACCCCTGCTCTGACCCCAGAGTGACAGGGAGCCTAGTTAAACTGTTGTCAGTTTGCGTGCGTGTGTGTGTGTGTGATTTATTCCTATAATGAGGTTTTGTTTTTGTAAGCTTCCCGGAGTCACCACGAATGAATTGGGCAGCCATATACATTTTCTTACAAATAAATAAATAAATCCCCAAATGTGTCATCAGATCTTACAGAAAAAGTCTCCTGCCTGCAGTTTTCTGATTAGGATCCTAAAAGAGATTTCTCAGTTTTATTTCTTTCCTGGAGCAGGTTTCCCACCCAGTGGGTAAGTTCATCATTTTCTGCCTGTCTTCTCTGTTTGCTCAGCTCATTTGCTAGAAATACACTTTCCTGCACTGTCCAAGGTACTTGAAGATAAAATGCATCTTTTCATTCTCAGTGTTGATTTCCTTGTTTGGGTCACCAGAGTAGACCACTCATCCGACTGTTCTAGGACAGTTAGGTCAATCATAGAGTAATTAGTTCCCCTCCCCCTCCCAAAATACATTGGTATTTTTCACTGAAATCTCTCTTAAAATTTTATTTAAAGAGGAATTATTAATTAAATAATAATAGAACATATATATATATATATATATATATATATATATATATATATATAT
>WNWU01000029.1:7517842-7535370 GCA_012654045.1 Ptyas mucosa
TATTCTATTCTATTCTATTCTATTCTATTCTATTCTATTCTATTCTAAGAGCATTTCTCAAAGTTTGGATACTTGTATGTGGGTGTCATAAGGCAATGAATAGAAGATCACTAAAGAATGCCTTCCTTGTAACATTCTTTCTGACCACGTTTGATGCAAAACATGCATATCCCTGAAGTCAGAGTGTTCTGTTTGATTGTTTTGTTGTTGTTGTTGTTGTTTTCTAACACACATTTGCTTTTCAAAAGAGAACTAATCATGCCTGCAAGGCGCAAGGCTTCTTTTGTAAAGCAAGTGGGAATGATGACAACAGAGCAGAGAAGGCAGCAGTAAAAAGGCAAAATGGGTGGAAATGGCAAGAAAGGAGAAAATCATCTAGAAGCACAAGACTGGGAAGGAAAGAGGGAATGGGCTATGATTATAACATCAGTGCAGTCAGTTGTGGTGCTGAGGTTTGGGCCATGCCAAAAACAACTTACAGCCTGCCAGTGTTTTGCAAGCTGCAATGTTTTAAGACAAGTTTAAGAGAAAGTGATTTAAGGCAAAAGTTATTTAAGGCTGTCTCCTTTCCTCCCTCCCTCCCTCTATCTTTCCCTCTTTCTTTTCTGGACATTAGTGAATCAGAATAGCTGTCTTCAAACTGAAACCCAGATTTCAAGAATTATACAAAATTAAACAAGATCATCCTTCTCTGATAAAGATGGTTTATATTTGTATTGATTTGGGTTATTCTACTGTACTTAAGAGTTTTGGTTGGTTGACTTTGTTTTGCTTTGCTTAATTCCAATGAAAGTGTCTTCTATGACATTGTGAAATTCTATCATTATTTCATTTGATATGTAACATTAAAACTGAATGTTTATTTCTTGCCTGGCTCTAATCCCAATGAAATCATTAGTTACATTTGGAAGGTTGGATAAATTCATTTTATCATTTTAGGGAATTATGGTATTGTAAAGTTTGAGCGTCCCAGGGTTAAAGAATAACATAAGCTGGGAACTAACCGAAATGCTGCCAAACTACCACATCAATATTTGTGCATTCTGGAACATGGCATTTTTAAAGACAATATGCTTCTGATGCCTGAACCTCACTTAATGTTTATCAAATTAGAGATGTGCAAATAAGTTCCAGTCCAATTCAAGCATGATTTAATTCCGATACTTGAGTCATTTCAAGTCTATTTCATTTGAAGCTACAAGCCAAATCACTGAACAAGGGTCATTTTATTCAGTTGGTCTGGTTTATAAAAAGAGGTTTGGAAAATTGATTGAGATAGTTGATTAACAATTTGAAGTGACTATTTAATCAAAGCTTTGCATCGCCCTACTAAAACTGACACATTGAGTGTGGCACAGCTCAGATCTTTCATTGAATGAGACTGATCCTCTGTGGGAAAGCCTTTATTTTGTGGCCAATGCTCCAGGACACAACCCATGGCAGTGTCAAGGAGGGCAAAGCACAATCCCAGCCTCAGGCTACCTAACTGTGAAGTCAAACCCTACCTAAGTAAGCTAGTCTTTCCTAAAATCAAGCATTCAACCTTTGCGATCCATTGTATACATGTGTTAAATAAATATGAAAAAGAAAAGAAGAGACAAGAAAGGAAAAGAAAAAAGAAAAGAAAAAAGTAAAGATGTCGAGACTCTAGAAAGAGTGCAGAGAAGAGGCTAAAGGCTGGAGGCTAAAACATATGAAGAACAGTTGCAGGAGTTGAACATGGCTGGTTTAATTTAAAAAAGAATTAGGGTGGGGGGTGACATGACAGCAGTGTTCCAATATCTAAGAGACTGCCACAAAGAAGAGGGGGTCCATCTATTCTCCAAAACAGATGAAAGCAGGACAGGAAGCAATGGATAGAAACTAATCAAGGAGAGAAGCAACCTAGAACGAAGGAGGTATTATCTGACGGAACAATTAATCAGTGGAATTGTGGGTGCTCCAACACTGGAAATTTTAAGGAGAGGTTGAATAACCATTTGTCTGAAATGGTATAGGGCAGGGGTCTGCAACCTTAAACACTCAAAGAGCCATTTGGACCTGTTTCCCACAGAAAAGAAAACACCGGGAGCCACAAAACCTGGGTGGGCGTGGCCAGCTCGACATCACTCACTTCCACCTGTCACATGACACACACACACCCTAGCCATGCCTATCCAGCCAGTCATTAGGGTAGAGAACCAGTTGTTAAAAAACACTGGGAACCACAAAACCCTTCTGACATCTCTCTCTCCCCTCCCTCCCTCCCCCCCTCTCTCCCTCTCTTTCTGTGTCGCTCTGTCTCTCTCTCCCCTCCCTCCCTCCCCCCTCTCTCTCCCTCTCTCTCTGTGTCTCTCTATGTCTCTCTCTCTCCCCTCCCTCTCTGTATCTCTCTGTCTCTGCCCTGGCTGCTTCTCCATCCCCCGCCATCGCCCTTACCTTCTCAGGCCAGGCAAGGAGTGATTGGGAGGGGAGGGCAAGGGGTGGGGCCAGCCAGTGGTGGGATCACCCGACAGGGAACCACAGCAGAGAGTCCAAAGAGCCGCATACAGCTCCGGAGACGCAGATTGCTGACACCTGGTATAGGGTTTCCTGATTGAGCAGGTGTTTTGGACTAGAAGACCTTCGAGATCCCTTCCAATGCTGTTTTCCATTATTCTGTTAAAAATAATGTGTCAAGAAGCATAGCTTCAATTTTCAATATCATTATAATCTTTAAATTTCAAAGTTAAAGGGAAGAAAACATGTCCTCCTCCATCTCTAGGAAAAAGAAAAGAATTTCAAGTGTCATTGAGAGTGAATAAAGAAGGTGCATTCTAAGGCTAGAGAGATAAATGTGAAAATAAGTAATTTTCACACACTGTATTCAGATTTTAATTTAATTTAATTAATCATATTTCTATGCCGCCCAACTCTCAAGGGACCCTGGGTGGCTTACAACAGAAATAATACAAACAGTGAATATATTTTTTTTTAAAAAAAAAACATTATAAAAGCATTTTAAAGACATTAAAAACACATGCACACCACCCATGGCTGGATCTCGCAAGATTGAACAGCGAGATCAACAGCCCCAGGCTTGCCGGAAGAGCCAGGTCTTCCCTGCTTTCTAGAAGGCCAATAGGGTGGGGATGGTCCGGACCTCAGGAGGTAACTGGTTCCAGAGAGCTGGGGCAGCCACAGAGAAGGCCCTCCCCTGCGCGCCTGCCAGTTGGCATTGTTTAGCTGACAGGACCCGGAGGAGACCAACTCTGTGGGATCTTACCAGTCGCTGGGAGCTATGCGGTAGAAGGCGGTCTCGAAGATACCCTGACCCTGAGCCATGTAGGGCTTTAAAGGTAATAGCCAACACCTTGAATTGTGCCCGGAGACCAATAGGGAGCCAGTGCAGTTTGTGGAGAATTGGTGTAATGTGGGTGTATCTAGGTGCACCCACAATAACTCATGCAGCTGCATTCTGGACCAACTGTAGTCTCCAAACACTCTTCAAGGGTAGCCCCATGTAGAGCGCATTGCAATAATATTTTCCCCTCCACATAATAATGAACTGTAGTCAAAGGATTCTAGAAAGTCATTCTTGGGTAGACAACCAGCTCATTTAGCCTTCATCCACAAAGGACGCTATCAAGTTTGTTGACTAAACTCTACTATATGCTCCTGGCAACTGCAGTTCACAAGCAGACTCAGCCATGTTGAACAAGCTGTGGTGCATCAAAGTCAAAACTGGCCTTCTGAAAGAGAGACCTAGCTCAATAAGATACAGGTAATAAAACCCAGGATTTCCTTATCACACACTTGGAAAACCATCTCTTTGAAATCACTACTAATTACTGAAACAGATTTTTATTCATAGCACACATGGCATAGAGTTTCCAGAGTAAGTTAAAGAATAGATGACAGAATGGAGAGAATGTCCAACGGCGATTTTTCAAAAGGCAACTGGACTTTTTTTCTTGAAGATGTTTCGCTTCTCATCCAAGAAGCTTCTTCAGAAGCTCAGACTGGATGGTGGAGAATGGAAGGATTTATATTCTTTGCAGTCATCTGATCCAGGGGTGGGTTCTAAATTTTTTTACTACCAGTTCTGTGGGCATGGCTTGATGGTCAAGTGACAATTATTTAGGATTTAGCAGAGATACTGGTCTACCAGGCTTTTAACTGCTTGCAGAGCTGTACCGATCTACCCATTTATTTTTTGCAGGCACTGATCTACTCATTTGTTTTCTTTTAACACTGATCAGCTGTAGGGCGGCCCTTTGAAGCCCCGCGACAAGAGTTTAAACAGTTCTGTTCCCTCTAACCATCAGCTGGGACTCAGGAGGCAGCAATAGATTGGGGGTGGGGCCAAATAAAAGGTAAGAATAACGTGTGGGGTGGGGAGCAGAACCAGTTCAGTGACGTCATATTGTCACCACTACCGGCTTGAGAGAACCAGGCAGAACCGGGAGGAACCCACCACTGATCTGGTCATTAGTCTTCTGAGAATTGTTGAGACCACTTGGAGGTTTATCTATGCCCTCAGGGTCACCTGAATAGTGCAAATGGGTGTAGAACCTTCTTGGAACTGCTGAAAGGATTGTGTTGTAAACAGGAGATAGGTGTTGTTGTATCCCCCTCTCTCTGTTGAGAGAGGGCTTTTTTTTTTTTAAGTATATGGCATGTGTTAGCCAGCAATCACCGAGGTGGCTGGATGCCTCTGTGAAAGGAAATTTTTTGGGCAGTCTTATCTTTACTCCAGTGTTGGGTTGCTACAGGTAGCGATGGTGGAGGGAAGCTCCACCCACCCACCCAGATGTATCTATGCATACGAAGAAGCTTTGTGCATGCACAGAAATGTTGTGCGCGCACATCCACAAACAGACCAGTAGCGACGGGATTTGAAACAGAGGCGGGTTTCAAAATCTGTTGTTACTGGTTTGTGTGTGTGTGCTTGCAACGCTTCCGTGCATGCACATGTGTGTGTGCAATGAGCAGAAGCATCTGGGCGGGTGGACAGAGCCTCCTGCCGCTGCTACTGGTTCACCTGATCCGGGACGAACCGGTAGCAACCCACCACTGATTTGAAACCCACTACTGCTTTACCTGCGGGATGCCTGAATGCCGGTGGGCAATCAGGGGAGGCTCCTTTCTTGTCCCTATGTGGTTTGTTCACTCACAGGACTCGAGCCTCTGACCTCAGCGGTGCACAGGCTGACATCAGTGGTGCGCAGTGTCTTACCATGTGAGCCACCGCAGCCCCTGAGAGAGGGCTGTTCAATCTTAACATACATGGCCTCTTTGACTCCTCTTTCAAACCATCGGTTCTCTCCCACCTGGATGACCGAGAATCTCCATAGACAATGGAGAGAATGAACATTTTTGTTCTCTTTCTCTTTCTCATAGAACTCCCTTTACTTATTGAACTGCATTTGAAACAAAAAAAGATTTTAAAAACAGAATAAGAGCATCAATGTTCTTAATTCAGTATTTTAATTTTTTACTTGTTTTATAACTTGTCAGCTACCCAGAGACACTTTGTAGGGGAGATGGGTGGCATGATAGATAGATCGATAGATAGATAGATAGATAGATAGATAGATAGATAGATAGATAGATAGATAGATAGATAGACAGATAGATAATCAATCAAGAACCACCCTGTGATCAAAAATGAAAAGCTGGGGAAATGTGAAGAAAAGCTGGGGAAACAACTTGCTCTTACCTTTTCAAAGTCATTGCCTTTCGATTGCCTTCTTAGCAAATGGGGAATTGCGACTGGTGTGATTTTGAAAAATCATTTTAATCCCGCTTGGCAAGGGAAGGCCTCAAGATAGGGAGAAGAAAACACAGAAACAGTAGAAGAAATGGGGAGGAAGAGGCAGTAAGTGCTGAAGAAAGATAGCTGTCTGACATTGACGCAGCCGAGCTCAGAAGCTGAAGCAGACTTTTGATTGAAAAGCTTGCATTCCATTCTTGTCAGCTGAATTTTACTCGATAAAGTTTGAATGATAAATAACGACTCCATGACATGTCGGGGTGGAGGTGGGGTGGAGGGGGAGTGTCTGTAACTAAGGCTGCATTACAGAGCCAGAAACTAATTTCTATCACTGCTCCATTTTTTTATTATTGCAATGTACACCTCACTCACAGGACACGTTCAATGTTTTCCCTGCTGGTTCTCTATTTCCACTTTCCCAACAAGTGGCACCTGGTTTTGGAATGTGAGTTTCTGCAAAGGAGAGACAGAGTTTCAACAAACATGAGATTTTTCTCCTACCCCCAAAGTGTTAGCTAGTATTTCACTTACTGAAAATGAGCATACTTCCATGCCTGAATTGCTATAGCTCCTCCCTTCCCCTCCCCTTCCCTCTCCTTTCTCTCTCTCTCTCTTTTTTAATTTATATTTATATGCCGCCCTTCTCTGGAGACTCAGGGCGGCTTACAATGCGTTAAGCAATAGCCTTCATACTTTTGTATATTTATACAAAGTCAGTTTATTGCCCCCACAAACCGGGTCCTCATTTTACCCACCTTAGAAAGGATGGAAGGCTGAGTCAACCTTGAGCCTGGTGAGATTTGAACTCGCAGTAATTGCAGGCAGCTGGATGTTAAATGCTGCCTTAATAAGAGGCATTAGCCTGCTACGCCACTCAGGCTCCTACATTTTCAAGATGTAGCTTACGGGACTTTTCTATTCTTATTTATTACCTAATAAATTTACTTTTAAACATAATGAATGTGTTCGAATTCACTTATCGGTCCAAGTCCATGATTTTTAAATATTTAATATCCTTAAATATTTATCTTTGCCCTCCCGCATCCCCAATGGGGTGCTCTGCTCCTTAATAATGCAACCGTCTTTCACCAATTCTCCTTATATTCAAAGAGCACATACTCTAACAAGGGCTCCTGCTGAATTCAAATCTCCAATCGAGGCTTTATTGCAAGAAGAACAAACGCAAAGAAAACGGTTGATTGTTCTCTGCCAATGAGAGCATACAAGTCTTCTTACACTCACACTGGTTAAAGCTCAACACTCTTTCTTTCATCTTTGAATGATGTGAGGCCCTTGGTAGCCTGGCAGCGGAGAGTTCCTAAATGTTTACATATAACACTGGCCCTTACCCATTATTTTTTTTTAAAAAAAATAGTTTATTCGTAAGATAAAATACCAATGCAAACAAAAATTTAGAAAGTAAAAGCGGAAAGTGGAAAAAGTACAGAAAGAGATGAAATGAAAGAAAAGTAGTGACTTCCCACCATTTTTTCAGTGGAGCAGAATACAGCGTTACAACACCTCAACCTTTTGCTTTTCATTTCTAAATATTGCAAGACTTTTCCAGAACAACAAAATAATTCTAAACATCAAAACCAAAATTAAAGGTTCATTTTTTCCCCCAGTTTCAACTACAAAATCCAGAAGTGGTTTCCAAATGAAAAAAAAACAAACAAAAAAACCCACATTAGATTCTTCTCCATCATCTAAACCAGTGATGGCTAACCTTTTTGTCATTGCGTGCCCAAAACAGGGGGAGCATGGGGGGAGTGCGGGCAGGTCATGCATGCGGTGCTCACACCCATAATTCAATGCACCCCTGCCCCTGCACACACATGCATGACCCCCCACACTCCCCCCACTTTTGGCACATGACGGCACCGTGGGCCTGGTAGGCCCATTTTTTGGCCTCCCCAGGCTCCAGAGGGTGCTCCCATGTAACACCTCTCCTGCGCGAGCTGCATTGGCTCCCAGTGGTCTTCCGGGTGCGATTCAAGGTGTTGATTAACATCTTTAAAGCGCTCCATGGCTTAGGACCTGGGTACTTACGGGACCCCCTTCGACAGCCTCCCACCAGCCAATACGCTCCCAAAGGGCCGAGCTCCTCAGGGTGCTGTCGGTCAGACAATATTGACTGGTGACCCCCCGAGGGTGAGCCTTCTCAGTGGGGGCTCCTGCCCTCTGGAACGAGCTGCCCCCGGAGGTACGGAGGATCCCAGACTTGCGCACCTTCCGCCGTGCCCTGAAGACTTTGTTATTCCAGCAAGCCGGGCTAGCCTAATTTTAACGGTTTAAAATTTTAAATTGGATTTTAATGGAATGTTTTTAATTGTGGGCCAAAGTATTTAATCTGGTTTTAAATTGTTTCTAACTTTTATATTTATGTATTTGATCTTGGCTGTTCACCGCCCTGAGTCCTTCGGGAGAAGGGCGGTATATAAATATAATTAAAATTTAAAAAAATTTAAAAATTAAAATGGCCTCCCCTCCTGAGGCCCTCCAATGGCCAGAAACAGCCTGTTTCCCAACTTCTGGTGGCTTGGAAGACCCAAAAATCAGCTGGGCGGTGTACACATGTGCGCTGGAGTTGAGCCATATCTGGAGCTGAAGCTGGAGCTGAGCTAGGGAAACACTTGTGTGCCCACAGATATGGCTCCATGTGCCACCTGTGGTACGCGTGCCATAGGTTCGCCATCACGGATCTAAACAGTACCTGTTAACCAAATTCTCCTAGTGATCACCTCCAAAATGAAGCAACAGACGGCAACTGTAAGCAACCCACCTCTATGGCTATGAATACAAGCAAAGGACTAGAGCAGAGGTCTTCAAACTTGGCAGCTTTAAGACTTGCGGACTTCAACTCCCAGAATTCTCCAGCCAGCATAGCTGGCATAGCTGGCATAGCTGGCTGGAGAATTCTGGGAGTTGAAGTCCGCAAGTCTTAAAGCTGCCAAGTTTGAAGACCTCTGGACTAGAGCATGTAGTTCTAAAACCATCATTACCCTATCTCATCCCTTATGGATTCAGCACCATAGAACCCCTTTTGTAAAATAAATAGCACAGGTGTATGTCACATGGTCATTAGGCATGCACAACTATTCAGATTTTAAATAGAAAATGTATTTGGGAGGACTCACCATACCTGTTGGCACCTCCTTAAAAACAAACTCTTTACCTTGTTTTGCCAGGTCCCTGAATAACAGCCATTAGGAAGACAACATGGCATGATGACTTGTAACATGGCATGGCTTGTAACACTTTCAGTTTCTTCTTAAGTTCAGAGTGCTATTTTTCTGGAACTGTGTGGAGAGCAAGAGTATCCATACCTTATTCAGCTCTTCCACTTCAGAGCCAGATAGCCTATCTCTAACACATTTGTTAGATCTAAACCATTTGTTAACACATAAGGGACGCGGTGGCTCAAGTGACTAAGACGCTGAGCTTGTTGATAGAAAGGTCGGCAGTTCAGCGGTTTGAATCCCTAGTGCCGCATAACGGGGTGAGCGCCCGTTCCTTATCTCAGCTTCTGCCAACCTAGCAGTTCTAAAGCACATAAAAAGTGCAAGTAGAAAAATAGGGACCACCTTTGGTGGGAAGGTCACAGCATTCCACGTGCCTTTGGCATTGAATCATGCTGGCCACATGACCACGGAGATGTCTTCGGACAGCGCTGGCTCTTGAAACGGAGATGAGCACCACCCCCCAGAGTCGGGAACGACTAGCACATATGTGTGAGGGGAACCTTTACCTCTAACACATTTGATTCATTGTGCTATGTGGTTTATTTCCACTTTCTCAAGAGGCAGACAATCTTTTGGTAACCAGAACATTTTAGAGAAGGATGAGGGTTGCACTGGATGGACCAATGGCTTTCAGTAGATTGGATTTGTTGTTCTCAGCCTCACATGTTGAGATACCATTTCAACAATGTTTGGTTATGGTTGATGAAAAGCATTCCAAGGTAGAACAGGATTTCAGAGGGCAGGAAATAATTGACCCGTTTCTCAAAATTGGTAAAAGCAACATTTCAAGACTCATGCAAGTTCCTGCGTAGGAAAAATATACCCAATTAAGTTTGATAGCAGGAAAGAATTCTAGACAAATTCCCTGGCTAAGGGCAGTAATATATAGCATCTAAAGTAGCTTTCATATCTTGGGCGATTATAGAGGTAGCTGAACCTTAAAGGATCTCAAGATTAAAATATATCAAAAAGACCAAGCTGAATCTGACCTAGTTAATATTAAAATCGGGGACTACCAGGAAATACCAGAGTTACAGGAACATTGTAAGAATTGTTGCACAAACTGGAAAGCAGAGAAAATACCTCTGGAAGGAGAAGTAATTTTAAAAAATATTAGACTGTGCAGAAATGAATAGATTAACTTTGATAATTAAAGAAAGAAAGGATTCAGAATATTTTAAGATATGGGATCAATTTTACCATTGGTTAGAAAAGCGTTATAGATAAGCAAACTAATAGTTATGTAAGAAAATGGTATAATTAGAATATTGTACTTTTGGAAAAATGTAATAGATTAAGTGAAAATGAAGACAGAATGAACAACAAAAAGACGAAGTCATGGAGAAAACACTGAGATGTCACATGGAAGGAATGGCTGATGTATTAAATGTTTGTGTATAAAATAAAATAAAAAATTCAAATAAGAAAAGAATGAAAGTTGTAGGAATGTTGAAAGTGAAAAAACTTCTAAATGAATGCATGTCACCCCATTTCTATAGTATTGTCAAGAATGCAACATGCATGTGTCTCTATAGTTACCAGGAATCAATCTTGAAACTTTAGACATTTTCCTAAAGGGAAACTTTAACATTTTTTCAACCTAGAACATTATAGACACACTACACTTCACCTCCCATAATTATTAGACAACGTGGTTAAATCCAAGACATGTAAAAGGCATCATGCTGAATACAACAAGCGTCACTGAACAAAAGAATAGAATAGAATTTTTTTTATTGGCCAAGTGTGATTGGACACACACGGAATTTGTCTTGGTGCATATGCTCTCAGTGTACATAAAAGAAAAGACACGTTCATCAAGAATCATAAGGTACAACACTTAATGATAGTCATAGGGTACAAATAAGCAATCAGGAAACAATATCGATATAAATCGTAATATAAAGGCTCCTCCATATTATGAGTATTATGCTAGCAAAGAAAGTAAACTCAACCATGTTAAAAAAGAAAATACTCCTTTTAGAATCTAGTACAGGAAAGGAAAAAAAATGTATATAGTTAGACCCTTTGGCTGTGTCCTCAATAAAACCTCATTGTTAAGGATTGTGGTCACTGTCAGCTGGAAAACAAATTGAATGTGACATCAACATTCAATCAAGGATGTCAAGATTTAGATGTCCATATTAATAAGATGCATCATGGCTATTTCTGCTGCACTTGCTTGGTATTTACATTTCAGCCCTGGAAGCTAGCCAGGCATTTCCATCATATAAAATTACCACAAGCACTATTGAGAAAAGAAATTCAGTCCTGATAACTGAGTTCTCAACCCATTACGGTTGGAAGATATTGATAAAATAAAGTGTAACATTTTAATATGTTATACCAAAGTAAGAAATAAAGAGAAATGGGCCTCTCAGAAGAAATAATAGAAATAGAATAACAGAGTTGGAAGGGACCTTGGAGGTCTTCTAGTCCAACCCCCTGCCCAGGCACGAAACCCTACACCACTTCAGACAAATGGTTATTCAACATCTTCTTAAAAACGTCCAGTGTTGGAGCATTCACAACTTCTGCAGGCAAGTTGTTCCACTGATTAATTGTTCTGTCAGGACATTTCTCCTTCGTTCTAAGTTGCTTCTCTCCATGATGAGTTTCCACCCGTTGCTTCTTGTTCTACCCTCAGGTGCTTTGGAGAATAGTTTGACTCCCTCTTCTCTGTGGCAACCCCTGAGATATTGGAAGACTGCTATCATGTCCCCCCTAGTCCTTCTTTTCATTAAACTAGACAGACCCAGTTCCTGCAACCGTTCTTCATATGTTTTAGTCCCCTAATCATCCCCTAATCATCTTTGTTGCTCTTCTCTGCACTCTTTCTAGAGTCTCCATATCTTTTTTACATCGTGGCGACTAGAAGCTTCTGCCCTATAGGTAAAAGCAAGTAAGAAGGATAGCTTTTTCATCTTGGACCCCCCTGGTTCTAACACAATGAGAGTGATGAGCAAAAATATAAGACGCACCAGACTATAAGACGCACCTACCTTTTTTGGTGAGGAAAAGAAGAAAAAGAAATCTGCCTCTGAGCAATTTTGCCTCATTGCAGCAAACAGCAAACACTCTGTTTTACTTTCATTTTCGTTTTCAGCATAGCTTGATTAGCACAAGGAAAAAAAATATCTGCTGCAGTAGTTTTCTTCCTTGCAGCAAGCAACAGAGCCCTGTGCAAAACAGCTGAGAGCAAAACAGCTGAGAGTCGGGAGGCTGATCCAATCAACTTGTGCTAATTAGGCTGTGCTGAAGCTGAAAAGAGCTGCTTCTTTTTGCTGTTTGCTGCAAGGAGATAACTGCTGGGAAGCAGAGGCCAAAGGGTGGGGCCCAGTGGGTGGGGCTACATTCAGTGTATAAGACACACCTAAATTTTCACCCCCTTTTAGGGGGGAAAAAGGTGCATCTTGACCTCCGAAAAATACAGTATTTTGTCTAGACCTGTCATAGCTTTTTCTGAAGAAGCAAATGCTTCTTTTTTTCATACTACAACCAGTATCCCTGTATTTCTTTTTTCACCCTAGTAAGATAAAATCACACTTGGCTACCTAGTAGATTACAATCACACCTGGCTTCCTACAATACACAAAGAGGATGCAGGTCTTTTCTGAAAATGGTGAGATCTAAATAGGTAGAAAGATGTGCTGATCTTCCAGGCTAATACAATAATATATATCTGCTTGGTTAGCTGTCTCCTCTTTTTTAATCAGATGGGTTGTTGATTTTATTGTTATAGCTTTAATTATATAGCATTAGACTTTGTTTGATTTCTTTGGTTACTGTTATACTGAGATTGCTTTATTAATTAAAACCTAAACGTCTATTGATATGTCTTTAGAAACCATTCAGAACAAATAGTTACTGGTTTTCCTCTTGTGCATTTCACACCATGAAATGCAATTGTCTGAGAGAAAAGCAATGTGACTCCTTTAAAATCTTATCAATCCATCTAATTGGATCACTTAGAAATCCCATTGATTTCAATCAGAAAGACTGAAGCATACTTAACTCTTATAAATAATTTAGTTTATGTATTTTTCAACCTCTTTTCAAAAACATGTCCTCACCACACAAGAACTGAAAGTCACAATAGACATACTTTAGATCTAAGTGATAGGTAAAGCATCCAATAAATAAAGAGATCAGAAATGGATAAAAAGCCAGTTGCATGGAAATTTCAGCAATCTGAAAGAAACATACCTGTTAAGAATGTATTGCCTATAACCGTGTTGGCGAACCTATGGAACATGTGCCGGAAGCAGCATGCAGAACCATCCCGCGAGGGATGCGTGGCCCCACTGGCTCCTCTTCCACATTCCTGTGCACATACTCGCACCGGTCAGCTGGCTGTCGCGCGCACAAGACTGCCGAAACCCAGAAGAACAGCGTTCCATGGCGCATGCACAAGCTGGCACCCAAACTTCCAAGTTTACGTTGTGCGCATGCGTGACGGCCAGCTGTTCATTGGGCATGCGTCTCTACTGGAAACCAGACACTCGTGTGCTGGCTCATGCATGCATGACGGAACATTGCTCCTCCAGGTTTTGGCACTTCTGCCCGTGCAAAGGCCAGCAAGGCTGCGGGGTCCAGGCAGGATGGTTTTGCATGCCATTTCCAGCACACAAGCTGGCACACCGCGACGTAAAAGGTTAGCCATCACTGGCCTATAAAGATGAGTAAAGATGTTTCTGAGTGATGATCCCAGTCAATTTAGGACTCTTAGGCTGTAGCTTTTCTCAAAGATCTCCTTTATTGGGTACATCATATCCAATGTTCAGGTGTGAATCCAACTCTAAATATTTCCCATGGTTTGGTATAATGAAAAGAATAGATGTTCCCCACCCCTCAGTGTCACAGGTCACGTGGGCCAACAAAGTAAGTGGCAGTCTTCTCAGCTACTCCCTCCGACTATTACGAGCGTTCGTTGAGATGACCTTGGTTCCTGTTCTGCCCCAGCTCCGGATTCCCGAGGATATTGACACACACCAACGGTCCTTATCAAATTTATTAAGTAGCAAGAATAAACCAAAGTCTGGCAAAGGTTGGCAACCAGCCCAGAAAACAAGATACGATAAGACTTTTCCAAAAATGCTCTGATGATAATTACAAGTTGTTTCCAGCAAGAAACTTACTAACGGTGTGTAATTTAAATAGGCTAAGGGAGTGGCCAATTATCCTCAAGCCTTACTCTCGAGGAGACCTTCTCCTCCTGAGTAGCCACTCCTGCCTTTTTGCAGCCCTGCCTACTCGAGCATTGAGAAGAGGCTCCTCCACTTCGCTCTCTCCACTTGAAGGAGCCTCTGGAGGTTCTGAAGGCCCTGGCTGAGTCTCTGCCTCTGGCACCACATCCTCTTCAGCCTCCTTGCTGTCCGACGTGAGCGCCGGCTGTGCTGGCTGCTGGTGTGACATCACACCAGCCTCCTCGTCATAGGGATCAGCCATGATCCGCGCAGGCCGCTGGCAGGCCACAACAGTTCCCACGAGCCCTATCGCTGTTATGACTGGCACATTAGAAGAAAACATTTCTCACTTCATTAGTCCTTCCTCCCCCCATATGTATGGCAACTAAGAATCAAAGAAAAAGAGAATATGGTTTCAGCTAAAGTCGTTTCAAGAGTTGACAGACATTTTATGTTAAGACCATGGAACCTCCAGTTGTAGCATATAACTGTGAAAGCTAAATCATCAGAATGATTTTTTTAAAAAAATCTCTTTGAACTGTGGGGCTGGAGAGGATTCTGAAAATATCTTGGACAGGAAGAAGAACAAATAATTCAAAAGCAGACGATGTTGAACCAGAAAGCACCAATGATGAAATTAAAACTTATGCATTTCGGACACGCAGTCTCTGATGCTTAGAAAAATCAAAGAGGCCAGCAGAAGACAATGTGGCTAAATCATATCACTAATTGCACTAACAGGAGCCTCAAAGCAATTACTTTACCAGTCCGAGCAAAATGATGGGGTCGCAAAGAGTCAGCAGCAACAAGCTGCAAAACTGTGGTTTATGCCAGTATGGATACCTTTTTGGCACTCCATAGTCACATTTTGGAAAGAAGATGAATCTCTCTCTCTCTCTCTCTCTTTTTTTTTTTTTTTGGTAATTAAAAGGAGAGGGCTATGACCCACAAAAACTCCTCATGCTGGGAGTCTCCCAGAGAATTCTGGGAGTTGAAGTCCACAACACTTTAAAGTGACAGAGTTTTATTTTTATTTTATTTATTTATTTGCCGAGTACGTATTAGATAATATATATAAGTATAAACATGAAAAGAGTAAGAGTAAAAAGGAACATTAGGACAAGGACAGTAGGCATGCTGGTGCGCTTATGCATGCCCCTTACAGACCTCTTAGGAATGGGGTGAGGTCAACAGTAGACAGTCTTAGGTTAAAGTTTTGGGGGTTTGGGGAAGAAACTAGAGAGTCAGGTAGTGCATTCCAGGCATTGACCACTCTGTTGCTGAAGTCCTATTTTCTGCAATCGAGTTTGGAGCAGTTCGCTTTAAGTTTGTATCTGTTGTGTGTTCGTGTATTGTTGTGGTTGAAGCTGAAGTCGTCATTGACAGGTAGGACATTGTGGCAGATAATTTTATGTACTAGGCTTAGGTCATACCGAAGACGGCTTAGTTCTAAATTTTCTAAATCTGGTGTCCAAAATTTCAAGTCTGGTGGCATAAGATATTTTGTTGCGAGCAGAGGAGTGGAGGACTCTCCTTGTGAAATATTTTTGGACACGTTCAATTCAGGGGTGGGTTCTAAAATTTTTTACTACCAGTTCTGTGGGCGTGACTTATTTTGTGAGCGTGGCTTGATGGTCATGTGACAATTCTTTAGGATTTAGCAGAGGTACTGGTTTACCAGGCTTTTAACTGCTTGCAGAGCTGTACTGGTCTACTCATTTGTTTTTGCAGTTGTTGTTCATCTTGTTGTTGTTGTTGTTGTTGTTGTTGTTGTTGTTATTATTATTATTATTATTATTATTATTATTATTATTATTATTATTATTTCAACTTGTATACCACCTTTCTCCGAAGATTCAAGGCAGTTTACAATGCATTTAAAAACCATATATAAAAACATTAAAAAACATTAAAAATTAAAACATTAAAAACAATTAAAACCCATTCACACCATTCACTAGTCTACCCATTTATTTTTGCAGGCACCAGTCTACTCATTTGTTTTTGAGCGCACCGGTCTACCACCACACTGCCTTTTAACACTGATCAGCTGTAGGGCAGCCCTTTGAAGTCCCGCGGCAAGAGTTTAAAGAGTTTTTTTCCTTCTAGACGATCAGCTGGGACTCAGGAGGTAGCAATAGATTGGGGGTGGGGCCAAATAAAAGGTAAGAATAACATGGGGGTGGGGGGAGGGCACGGGGGCGGGGGCAGAACCAGTTCGGTGATATCATATCGTCACTGCTACCGGCTCGGCGGAACCGGGCGGAACCAGGAGGAACCCACCATTGCTTCAATTGTATTAATGTCCGATAATGTGCGGGTTCCAGACAGATGAGTTGTATTCAAGAATTGGTCTGGGAAATGTTTGGTATGCTCTGGTTAGTAGTGTAAATTGAGAAGCACCATTTTGGATTGTTGGTTAGAAATAGGGGGAAAAAAGATTTTTAGCCATCTACACTCCTATCCCAATTTCTCTGGACACACCACACAGGACTTGGTGTATGGCTTTTGAATCCCAGCTTCCATTTTTTCCTGAAAAGTATGGAGACATTAAAAGATGCACCATGCTTTCTTTCTTCCCACAGTATCCTTCTTGATAAATCGACCACCTTACTAATCTCTTCCTCAACCCTACACCTCATTATATCTCTGTCTCCGAGATAAATATCAGACATTATTATCATGTATCTGCCGAGACTCCACTATATCACTAAACAAATTATTAGCTGTAGGTTGCCTTGTGCCCTGATTATACCAATAAATAATAGCTCATAAATTAAACAAAAGAAATTAAGGGAGGAGGGGGATTTAAGGTAACCACCTTCCCAGTAGAGCCATTAAAATTAAGCTATTTTGACAGCACAATTAGGGTTAATCAGTTTCCAAAAGGAAAACAAACAAACACAATCCCCCATTGTGCATATCTTTCAATTTCATATTACCATACATATACCTACACCCATTCCCGTCATACCATATTATCATCATGGAAACGCAGCTTGTTGTGTTGAAAACACAAAACGGAGTCTCTTTGGAATTAGGCTTACTCATAAGCAAAGCATATCCATGGAAAAGCGTTGACCAGGGGTGAAATCCAGCAGGTTCTGACAGGTTCTGGAGAACTGGTAGTGGAAATTTTGAGCAGTTCGGAGAACCAGTAGCAGAAATTTTGAGTAGTTTGGAGAACTGGCAAATCTGGCTGGCCCCAGAGTGGGGAGGGAATGCAAATTTTGCAGTATCCTTCCCCCAGGAGTGGGGAGGGAATGGAGATTTTGCAGTATCCTTCCCCTGGAATGGGGAGGGAATGGAGATTTTGCAATATCCTTCCCCTGGAATGGGGAGGGAATGGAGATTTTGCAATATCCT
>WNWU01000029.1:7546596-7599597 GCA_012654045.1 Ptyas mucosa
GAATAGAATAGAATAGAATAGAATAGAATAGAATAGAATAGAATAGAATAGAATAGAAGTTCTTTATTAGCCAAGTGTGACTGGATACACAAGGAATTTGTCATTGGTGTATATGCTCTCAGTGTACATAAGGAAAACAAAATACATCCTTCAAGAATAAAAAGATACAACACTTAGTGATAGTCAAGGTTACTAATAAAACCTCCAAGCTCAGAAAGTACCAAGGATCCCTCAAGATTATTTTGTTATAGAAATGACCAGTATATACTGAATATGCAAAGAAAAAAGTTGAGGTTGTAACCTTACTATATTCATTCTATTTTGCTATAAAGAGTCGGAAGTTAATTATTATTTTCTTTCTTCTCCTTCAGCCTACACTTCTCTCTGTCACCTTTTCCCCTTTCCAGCTATTTTCATTTTCATTGGTATTTTATAATCTAGTTTAATAAAATATTATAAAAAGAGATAATCTAGGGCAGGGTTCTGCAACCTTAAACACTCAAAGAACCATTTGGACTGATTTCCCACAGAAAAGAAAACATCGGGAGCCACAAAACCTTGGTGGGCATGGCCAACTTGACGTCACTCTCTTTCACTAGCCACATGACACCCCCCCCCCCATTAGCCATGCCTACCCAGCTGGTCATTAGGACAGAGAAACAATTGTTAAAAAACGAGAACCCCAAAACCCTTTTCACATCTCTCTCTCTCTCTCTGTCTTCTTCCCTCCCCCTCCCTCTCTCTCCCCCTCTCTGTCTGTCTCTCTCTCTGTCTCTCTCCCCCTCTCTCTGTATCTGCCCCGGCCACTTCTCCATCCCCCACTGTCGCCCTTGCCTTTTCAGGCCAGGCGAGGAGTGACTGGGAGGGGAGGGCAAGGGGTGGGGCCAGCCAGTGGTGGGATCATCCAACAGGGAGCCACAGCAGAGAGCCCAAAGAGCCACAGGTTGCTGACACCCGATCTAGGGCAAGTTATGATGACCCTAGAAGATCCCTCTCTTAAATAAGTTCCACCAGATATCAGAGCAACAGACACACTTATTGGACCATTAAAGTGAGAAAATTTTGGCTAATCCATCATCCTTTCTGGGAACAGAACTCAAACAGAAGGAATCTCCTTTTTCTCCTTAACAATAATCAGTCTTTTTGCTTTGCTTTGGTGCTGAAGATGAATGCAATTTCACCTGAAACTGATAACAGAACAGGAGTGCCATTCAAGTCGCAACCTGGTGAGCTAAAATTCAGCACGGTACGTGCTTTCCTAAAATTAATTAGTAGAGGTGACATTACCTGCCAAGATAAAGAGACAGAATGAAGACACATTGAATGTGTGCACCAGAACGGAGTGTCAAACCATTGGGGAAATTATGGGAGTTGGAGTCCAACTGATTTGGAAGGTATCAGATTGGGGAGGCTGTCACAGAGGAAGAAAACAGAGCTAGGATTTGGCATCACTATCAAGATGATGGGTAGATAAAACGACTTGTTTCTCAAATACTTTTCCAACCAGTGTGTCTTTTCCACAAGCTACTGTTCAATTCATTATACTTTGATATTTTTTAAAAAAATCAACATAAATATGTTTTTGTGTATATTTCGCGCAATATATACTCATCAATGTACTTTTCTAGTAAATGTTGTGACCTCGGTTTCCTGAGTCATTAAAACACACAAGTAGTCCCAAAAACGTTTTTTATTGCAACAGCTGTGAATTACATTCATTCACAGCTGAGTCCCAATTAGTTGCAAAAAGTCCTTCGGGAGAAGTCCTTCGAGATAATCACCAACTTTTATCGCCCTTGACACTCTGCCAACGACCTACTTGGCAAAGCCACACAGATTGCAGAATCAAACAGAGATGCCGACTGGGAACAGAATTAACAATGTTGCTTTCCTGCAATGTGCCCACGTGCCTTTGCTCCTCTTTTAAGCCTTATGGGAGGGGCCAATCATCTCCAGGCTTTACTCCCGAGTCATCCCTTTTGTTTTAACTGTTTGTGCCTTCTGGCAGCTCTGCGCATGCGTGCACTAGGAACAGGCTCCTCCTGTTCCTCTGCCTCTCTGCTGTCCGACTCTGGAGGCTCCGGAGTCCGGGCATCACTTCCAGATGGCCCTGGCCCCATCTCTGCCTCCGACGCAGAGCCCTTGTCCAAGCCTTCCCCAGACTTCAGGACTGACCCATCTTCCTCCCCAACCTCATCACTGTCTGACTCCGCTGCCAGCTCCACAGCTGCTGGTGGACCACAACAGAATAGATCTTCCCAATGCAGGTCTGTGAATTATTTTTGGTGATATAAACAAGGTTTGTTTTATTTTGAATTCTGAGAATTGCAGCACACAAATTGAACATCAAAGGGTTGTATTTCAGTTTGTTCCAAGATTGGCAATTAGGTGAGCTTCATTAAAATATCAACTTAACAACTTTTTTGCCCTTCCCCGGTGACAGTTCTTTCCCTTTCTCCCCTGATTCTACACAATAACACTGAACTAAAGGAGATGTAGAAGGGCACTGAGCAAAACCATGCTCAATGAAATGTTACAATCTGCATTTTCATCCAGGCAACCAGGAAAAAATATTTAGATTCTTCTGATGGGAAATCCATTGATAGCAGATCAAGTACCTACCTGCATGGGGAAAGATTTTCTCAAAATATTGGTACATTAATTTTGTCTAAGATGGTGACAGATGTACATAGCTAGGTGAGAGAATGACTTAACATGAATAAAAAAGATAGATAATAGATATAGTGAAGCATGTATCCAAGATCTGCTGTTTCTAATAGCAAAAGAAGGACAGATTAAACTACCGTATTTTCCCCCCAAAAAAGAGGGTGAAAATCTGGGCGCGTCTTATATTCCGAATGTAGCCCCATTCAGCCTCGCAAACGGAGATTTCAGAGGCTGAAAGAAGCCTCTGAAAGAAGCTTCAGAAAAAAAGCCTCTAAACAGACCTTCAGAAAAGGTCTGAAAAGCTTTTATGTAAAATAATATGGCAAACCACAAAAGAAGAATTAGTAAAGGTTCTAACCAAACTATGCTAACAAATCTGGAGAATGACACAATAACCAACAGATCGGAAGAGGTTAATCTATATACCAGGGGTTCCCAAACTTGGCAGCTTTAAGACTTGTGGACTTCGACTCCCAGAATTCTCCAGCCAGCTATGCTATTCTGGGAGTCGAAGTCCACAAGTCTTAAAGCTGCCAAGTTTGGGAACCACTGCTATATACCAATACCAAAGAAAGGAGATTGAACAGAGTACAGATAGTCCTTCAAAATAAAAGCCTCTGGAAAAAGCTTCAGAAAAAAAGCCTCCAAACAGAGCTTCACAAAAAAACCTTTTTTTCTGAAGCTCTGTCTCGGAGGCTTTCAGAGGCAGAAAAAAAGTTTTTTCTGAAACAAAGTTTCAGAAGTTTCAGAGGCAGAAAAAAAAGCATGGCACAGAGCTCATAGCCAACCAACCTGTTGCTAAAAATCACCTCTGGGAACAGCTGATTGGGGAATTCCAGAGACCGATCTCTGGAATTCCGGAGCCAATAAATGAACACCTCAGTCACCAAGGAAAAAGCCTGGCTAGGTGGCTCAGTGGCTAAGCTTGTCGATCATGCAGTTCGGCAGTTCGAATCCCTAGTATAAGTCTCCTGCGGGAGCAGGAGGTTGGACTAGATGATCTCCAAGGTCCCTTCCAACTCTGTTGTTATTGTTGTTTTATCTTATTTTATCTTATTTTTTCTTATTTTCTTATTTGAGCTTTTTTCTTATTTTCCATAAGGTGCATCTTATACTCCAGTACATCTTGTACTCCGAAAAATACGATAACTACTGATCTTCACTGGTTTCTGGAAGTAATGTAGCTTTGATGGATGAAATAGTTTATTGAAATAAATTTGTTCATCTTTGTTAAGGAAATGTATTTTATACAACTGTGCAGAACCATGCAGAGGGCCCTCCCACATATGTGCAAATGCTCAGATAATACACCCACCGGAACTGCCATTTGTGCAAATATTTGTGCATACGCAGCTATCCAGTATGGAGTGGCAATGTGGAAGACCATTGTTATTTCAAAGAGTTTAGTTGCATATTTTGATTCCTCCTTCATACTAAGAAAAGAGCTCATTCTGAGGTAACCTTGTTTACTGAATAAAAGACAAGAAAGGGGGATCTTCATATAGCAGCAAAGCTTTTCTTACTGGAAAAGTGTCAAACTTCCAGTTCCCATCCAAGAATCATGTGCCGCCCAGTGGTGGAATGCTGCCAGTTTAACAACTGGTTTGGTGAGTGCAGCGCTGAAAATGGAGCATTTAGAAGCTCAGCTGCTTACCTTCCAAGTCACCAACGGTAAGTAGAACAGTGTGTGTGTGGGGGGGAGGAAATCAGCTGTGCCGCACGATTGAGATGAGCTACAAAGCAGGAAATAAAGGACAGGATAGAGCGGGGGCGAGTGGGCGGGGCCAACCGAACGTCGGCATGACTGGATCGCCCAAACCGGTCTGAACTGGCTGAATACCATCTCCGGTGCAGTGGTGGGTTGCCCCTGGTTTGCACCGGTTCTATAGAACCGGTAGTAAAACCGGCGGGAGGCTCCGCCCACCGAACCTGATGTCATCAAAATGCTTCTGCGCATACGCAGAAGAGCTCACGTGCGGCCCCGTTGCGAACCGGTAGTAGAGGTAAGTAGAACCTACCCCTGCTCTGGTGCCACCAGTTCAGGCCTTGCAGTCTCCTGACCATAGCAGTACCATGAAGTCACAGTGCCAAGTTTTGGTGACAACCTTGTTGTTTGTGAGAAGGTTCTGCACACAAGACCCTAGCACTGAGTACTGCGGAAATTGGCCACCCTTGGGGTATCTCTGCTGGCATTATTAAGGAGCTCCTGACACTTTATAAAAGATTTAGGTATTATCTTGTTTGGTGTGTATACTTTTTATGTGATTGTTTTCAACACGTTTGCCTGAGCTAATAATAAAGCTTAAAAATCCCTTATTTACTGGTCTGCTTATTGTCTCTGGAGCCAAAAGATCCAATTTCCTGAGCATCAGACACTTGGCAAAACACAGTATCCTAATAATGAGCAGCCCTAACAACGGCCCTGTTTTGCCTTCCTAAGAATGCTCCAAGTTCCCTTCCAAATTGTTTTGAACAGCCCAGATGTTTTATCGATCATAATGATAACATCTACGAGAGAAGTGTCTGGATTTACTTTAGCATTTTCTACTTCGGTGTTCATTTTTTGCTTTGGAATTCAATTCGCATTGTCATCTTAATCATGCTGGAGATGAGGGGAGTTATCTGATAGATTACAAAAAGAGGAGGCAGAAGATATATCAGCCTATTCCCATTCCCACCTAGGAGACATGGCATGTCATTTATTTCAGATCCATCTTTTTTGGGAGGTGGCAGGTTGTATGGATTACATATGCTGAATCAGACACTCCATGTTTTTTTTTTTCCCTGAATGTCAGTAGCTCTTCAAGCAGGGGTGAAATCCAGCAGGTTCTGACAGGTTCTGGAGAACTGGTAGCGGAAATTTTGAGCAGTCCAGAGCATCGGCAACTACCACCTCTGGCTGGCCCCAGAGTGGGGTGGGAATGGAGATTTTGCAATATCTTTCCCCCAGGAGTGGGGAGGAAATAGGGATTTTACAGTAACCTTCCCCTGGAGAGGGGTGGGAATGGAGATTTTGCAGTATCCTTCCCCTGCCGTGCCCACCAAGCCACACCACTCCCACCAAGCCATGCCCATAGAACCAGTAGTACAAAAATTTGGATTTCACCATTGCAAAAAGGACAATGGTAAACCCCTTTTGAAAAATCTTGCTAAGAAAATTCCAGGTCGTCTTTTGTTTTTCATTCAGGAAGTTTCAGCTGCTAATTAAAGGAGATTTACATTTGCAGTTTTAAAATTATACCCAAACATGTAGCTTCTATCTCAAGCCAATGAATACTGCATTATATCCATCGAAAACTTCCGTTATGAGCTATCTCAGAATTGACATAACATAACATAAATTGAAAGGTTTTAGAGTCCAATTATCTTGGAAAACATGGAATTCCTTTTCCTATCTTAGTCCCCAAAGTAATAGTATGACAGCACAGGTTTAATCATTAACAATATAAACAAGTCAAGACTGAAAACCAAAAGGAATGTTTTTTGTTGAAGAACATTGATGGAACATGGAATCTTTCTACTATAGATCAGGTTAATAGGACCAACTGATGAAGTTATAGCTGCAACAGAACCATCACCGGCCAAGAAGGACAGCAAGACAACATTTTCAGTTAACCCTAAATGGCTCAGAATCCTCAGTATTTTGGAGGATTGACCAGTATTTATAAAACAATAAGGCCATATTTTAATTTATAAATGGCTTTTAGATTATATGCAGGGATGGGATTCAGCCGGTTCAGACCAGTTCAAGCAAACCAGATGTTAATTTTAATCTGGTTCACTGAACCGGTTGTTCCAAGGACTGACTGATGCCACCCATCCCACCCCACCCCTCCCAGGAGTCTCCACATGGCCCATTTTGGATGCCAGGTAAGTGCAGGGTATGCACGGAGGCTCTGGGAAGGCAAAAAATGGGCCATCTGAAGTCTGGAAATGAGGCCTGTTTCTGGCCTCCAGAGGGCTTCCGGAGCCCAGAGGAGGCAGTTTTTGCCCACCTGGAGGCTCCAGGAAAGCCTCCGCAGCCTGAGGAGGGCAAAAAAAATGGGCCTACTGGAAGTATCAGAAGTCCGAAAATGGCTCCTTTTCCAGCCTCCAGAGGGCCTCTGGAGACCTGGGGAGGCCATTTTTGCCCTCCTGGAGGCTCCGGAAAAGCCTCCGGAGCCTGGGGAAGGTGAAAACGCCCCGACCCCGCCATGTTGCAGGAGGACAAGTAGGCCACACCCCCATGGCCACGCCTATCCAGCAACCAGGCAGAAAACCAGTTGTTGAAAGTTTTCAATTCCACCCCTGATTATACGGTTTAATATTCAAAAGTATTAGGAGGCACGGAATAAGGAACTGAAATATCCAGTTCATCAATGCCAACAGAAAGCTATTTTAGCCCATGTGTCACATTTTAATAGATTTACAAAAGTAATTAATTCAACAACAACAACAACATCATTATATACTAGAGTCAGTCTTGTGTTCCAGGAAGAAAATTAGGCATCAACTAATTGTCAGACATGCAAGGCTCCAAGTAAAATTATCCTAGAAGGCACACTGATTTTCATGGATGCTTATATTCTATAAATAACAATCCAATGGCACCCACGCGCACCCACTCACTCAAAATCAGGAGTCTGGTAGGATGTTTTCCAACCATATTGAAAAAAAATAAGCTTTCAGGGGCTGCCACTCACTTCATCAGATAACTGTGCCCTTCCCCCCATCCCCACACCCAGGTTACTCCAATTTAAATCCCACATCTGTGAAACCACTCCATGCGACTGATGAAGTGTAACTCTCAAAAGCTGACGCAATAATAAAATTCGTTAGCCAGGAAAGGTTCCATCAGACTCCTCTTGATGTTTTTTGCCACTGTAAATTAGCACAGCTCCCCTCCAACGATCCAGTAGTATGGAAACTAGCCAGAAGATGCCATAAAAAGAATAATAATAATAATAAAAATAAGCAGAAATAAAAAGAAATGACTTTTACGACAGCTATAAATAAAACCTACGCTGAATGCTTTACGATTTACAACATCAATTCGTTCTGTGAGGGAGATGGGCAGTGTCCAAATATGATAAATAAATAAAAATGTCCACTTTCTATAGTTTATTAGTATTATTAATAATCAAATCCATATATCCTTTCCTTCATTCCTTCCTCCCTCCCTCCCTCCTTCCCTTCCCTTCCCTTCCCTTTCCCTCCCTCCCTCCCTCCCTTCCTTCCTTCCTTCCTTCCTTCCTTCCTCCCATTCCCTCTCTCTCTCCTCTCTCCTCTCTTCTTTTTCTTTATTATTAGTTCTTGTTAGTTTTTATACACTCCATCAGAGGGATCTTTGCAGAAGGCAGAGTTTAAAAAGACAATGCCATGTTTGCAACTGTGCGATTGGAGCAGGGGTGAAATCCAGCAGGTTCTGACAGGTTCTGGAGAACCAGTAGCAGAAATTGTGAGTAGTTCGGGGAACTGGAAAATACCACCTCTGGTTGACCTTAGAGTGGGGTGAGAATGGAGATGCAATATCCTTCCCCTGGAGCGGGGTGGGAATGGAGATTTTGCACAGGGGTGAAATCCAGCAGGTTCTGACAGGTTCTGGAGAACCGGTAGCGGAAATTTTGAGTAGTTTGGAGAACCGGAAAATGCCACCTCTGGCTGGTCCCAGAGTGGGGTGGGAATGGAGATTTTGCAATATCTTTCCCCCAGGAGTGGGGAGGAATGTAGATTTTGCAGTATCCTTCCCTCAGGAGTAGGGAGGGAATGGGGATTTTGCAGTATCCTTCCCCTGCCACTCCCACCAGGCCACTCCCACCAAACCACACCATGCCCACCAAACCACGCTCACACAACCGGTAGTAAAGAAATTTGAATTTCACCACTGGACTGGAGCCCCGCCCCTCTTTTACAGTAATGACACCCGGACAGGTGGGCGGAGCCTCGTGCCACCATCACTACCGGTTCTCTGAACCTCCTGCCACAATCGCTACCGGATCGCCCGATCCGGTCTGAACCGGGAGCATTTCACCCAAAATGAAATTCTGAAGGATGAGAAAGAACGCAAGTGCAGACATCGCCTGCTCCTTTCCTTCCTGCTTAAACCTATATACATCTATCTATATGAAATCAATTCCCTTATTCAGTGGACCATCACACCACCGTTGCCCATAAAACAGAATGTATACAACTTTGGATACACATTTCTTGCCCCATTAAACCATTCTCTCAATGACAAGAGGCTATGAATAAGTGATAAGACAGTTAAAGCAATGTCTGTTTATCTTTGCAACATAAAATGTCTAAAGGAAGACATATTCGAACAGTTTCAAACCCTGTAATCATGGTACCTCCATCAAATACATTTGCAAGCCAATTAACATGTATAAAGAGGGGAGGGGCTAGTCTACAGAGGGATGAAGGAAGTGGAGAGGAAAGATTTGCAAATAAATGGAATTTAAGCCTCTGTGTAAAAATTTCCCATGAATTCTAAGCGTACACTGGGAACTGGATCATGTAACAAGGGTAGATACAAGTGGTGTATAGAAGATGTACTACAAACAAAACCAATTAAGTTTTATATTACAAAATTGGATATGGGAAGCTCATTTCCCATAATATCTTGGATGCAAAAACAAACCACTTTCTCCTAATCAACAAATCTGGGGTATAGATTTAAAAAAAAAAAAAAAAAAAGCCTAAGTAAGATGTCACATCCCACTGTTTATCATTTGCACCCAAAAGGATTCGAACCAGCCACATATTTATCCTCCATTCCAATTTTAAAATTTCAAAAGCCCTTCACTACAACCAGATTGGATACTATGCCCTCAGCAATCCTTCTTGGATGCTTTAAAGGTGATCCTATGCATCTTTTGCTCATTTCTGTGTTGTAATCGTTCAATCGAAACTCTAGGTCCTATGCCAGTGATGACTAACCTTTTTGTGTTCACGCGCCAAAAGCGTGCGTGCGACAGCGCACTCACATGCGACAGTGCAGGCATGTGTGCCAACACCCATAATGTGTGAACCCCCCACGCTCCCCCACCCCTGCGCATGTGCGCACAACAGGGATGAAATTCAGCAGGTTCTGACAGGTTCTGGCGAACCGGTAGCGGAAATTTTGAGTAGTTCGGAGAACCAGCAAATACCACCTCTGGCTGGTCCCAGAGTGGGGTGGGAATGGGGATTCTGTAATATGCTTCCCCCAGGAGTGGGGAGGGAATGGAGATTTTGCAGTATCCTTCCCCTGCCTCGCCCACCAAGCCACGCCCACAGAACCGGTAGGGAAAAAAATTGAATTTCACTCCTGGCACGTGACCACTGTTTTGGGCCTAGCAGGCCACCCTGCAGCCTCCTGGGACCAAAATTGGACCACGGGGGGGGGGGGTGTGCCACACACCCCCTACACTTCCCCCACCCCACACACATGTGCACGCATCTCCCGCATGCACAGCAGACCCAAAAATCAGCTGGCCGGTGGGAGGCACGCATGTATGCGCGGTTGAGCTGAGCTGGGGCGACGGCTCGCATATTCGGAGAGACGGCTATGCGTGTCATCTGTGGTAAGCATGGCATATGGTACTATGGTATTATATTGTTCCTTATACAAAGTCTTATACAAAGACTTTCAACAGACACTCATCCTCTATCCTCTTATATATTCAGGCAGGGAATGAAAATTCTGCTTAATGCCAGTCCTTGCAGATTGCTACTTGAAAATACTCCCAAATTGCCCAGTTCTGTGTTACGATTTGTATAATAGGTCATACCATAACTTAGGAATAGAACTTCTTAGAATACAGGTAGTCCTTGACTTACAGCAGTTCATTTAGTGACTATTCAAAGTTACAACTACAAAAACTGTTTTTCACAGTTATGACCTTTCCAGCATCCCCATGATCATGTGATCAAAATTCAGATGCTTGGCAACTGCTTCATATTTATGACCGTTGCTGTGTCCCAAGATCATGTGATCATCTTTTGTGATCTTCTGACAAGCAAAGTCAATGAGGAAGCTGGATTCACTTAACAACTGGGTTTCTGCAGTGATTCACTTAACAACTGCGGCAAGAAAGGTTGTAAAATGGGGCAAAATTCATTTAACAATGTCACACTTAACAACAGAAATTTGGAGCTTAATTGTGGTCATAGGTCGGGGACTACTTGTAGTCTTTTATTTGGCTTATAACTTCATTTTTAGACTCCAGTATAGTTATTGTTTTTCTCCTGTAAAGGTAAAGGCTCCCCTCGCACATATGTGCTAGTCGTTCCTGACTCTAGGGGGCGGTGATCATCTCCGTTTCAAAGCAAAAAGAACCAGCGCTGTCTGAAGACGTCTCCATAGTCATGTGGCCAGCATGACTCAACACCAAAGGAACGCATGAACGCTGTTACCTTCCCACCAAAGGTGGTCCCTATTTTTCTACTTGCATTTCTTACGTGCTTTCGAACTGCTAGGTTGGCAGAAGCTGGGACAAGGAACGGGAACTCACCCCATTACACAGCTCTAGGGATTCAAACTGCTGAATTGCCCACCTTTCAATAGACAAGCTCAGCGTCTTAGCCATTGAGCCACCGCATCCCTGCATTTTCTCCTATACACATCCATATTTCTATAGAAGGAGGTAGTATGGTATAGGATCTCCTGCTTAAGCAGGAGGTTGGACTAGAAGACATCCAAGGTCTTTTCCAACTCTGTTATTCTATTATTACTGGCTCAATTTTATTATGTCTGTCTTTGGCCTTAGAGTTGTAATACAATTGAATTGAATTGATCCCTTTCAGCCATTCTTTGCGGTCATTTGAAGGAAACCAGAGTTGCTAAATTTGTAGTGTAAAATACAAGAGATGAGTTATTATTCCCTTGATGCCATGACCAAACCAAGCCTGGTACCAGCTGGCATTCCATTCCTGTCAGATGTTGACCTTTGATTGTATGCAATTGGATCAAGATTCATCTACAGGAAGTGGGTCAGCAGACTGCTGAAATGTTTGTGCAAGTTGACAGGGCAGGCAACAGCTGGTTTTGAATTCTCTGCTCAGAATACCACCAGCATTCTGAACTGTTACCAGGCAGATGGGTTGATCGTATGGGTTGCATTCGATTAAGGATTTCTTTCTGAATGCCATGGATTGAGGATGATGAAGTTGTTCTCCCATCCCACAAGATCTGTAAAATCCTGTAAAACTTTTCTCTTTCAGCTTACTTTGCAATCTGGTCAAACCATTCTATCAAGTAACAAGATACACTCTGATTCATCATATAACCTGTTTCACTTTTCTTCCTGATGATTGACCAGTTAATCTCCATCTAGTGTCTTCTCTCTTTGCTTCTTATTGTTATTCTGATCCGACATCTGACATCTTTCAGTAGCCTGCCATCTTCTTCCTATATATAGCCTACCATATGTTCTTATGAACTATAGATAAAGGTAAAGGCTCCCCTCGCACATAGGTGCTAGTCGTTCCTGACTCTAGGGGGCGGTGCTCATGTCCGTTTCAAAGCCGAAGAGCCAGCACTGTCCGAAGACTTCTCCGTGGTCATGTGACCGGCATGACTCAATGCCAAAGGAGCACGGAACACTGTTACCTTCCCACCAAAGATGGTCTCTGTTTTTCTACTTGCATTTTTTTACATGCTTTCAAACTGCTAGGTTGGCAGAAGCTGGGACAAGTAACGGGAGCTCACCCCATTACGCAGTACTAGGGATTCGAACCACTGAACTGCTTACCTTTTGATCGATAAGCTAGCATTTTAGCCACTGAGCCACATGACCACCGCATCTCTTTTGTGAACTATAAATAACCTTATATTATTTATATTCTTATGATATTGGGTGTAGCTTATCCATAGATGGGCTTATCCACAAGTGGTAACTTTTAAAAATACCTGTATATTCAGTATTTGCTGTGGTGGCGCAGTGGTTAGAATGCAGTACTGCAGGCTAACTCACTACTCACTCGAGGAGTTTGATCCTGACCAGCTCAAGGTTGACTCAGCCTTCCATCCTTCCAAGGTCAATAAAATGAGGACCCAGATTGTTGGGGGCAATATGCTGACTCTGTAAACCGCTGAGAGAGGGATGTAAAGCACTATGAAGTGGTATATAAATCTAAGTGCTATTGCTATTGCTACTAATGGATACGTCAGTCGCAGATAAGTAGATTTTCAAATTTTTAATCAAAATACCATTAAAAATGCACCACCTACAGTTAATCCATAGACAGTTGTGAAAACTAACATGTGAAAATTTTGAAGGCCATCTTATCCATGGATGGTGAGTTCTCCATAGTATTTTGGATATAAACTTGAGGGTCAGATTATCTGTGGATCGGAGGTGGGCTACACATAATTTAACAACCGGTTTGCCCAGAATCGAAAATGTGAGCATGTGTGCGGGCATGCTCGTTTCACTCATGTGTGCGCACCTTGCACATATGCACACTGTGTCAAAAACATGGTGATGGTATAAGACGGGATAGCGCTGGGGCAGGTGGGCAGGCCCAGCCACTGTCTGTAACTACTGGTTCATCAGAACCGGTCCAAACCAGCTGAGTCCCACCCCTGCTGTGGATAGACTCATCTATGAATATATATGATATATTTCTAAATTGAAATTGCATTTCCAGTTCTACAGCATAGCTTTTGATCAAAAAGGGGATTGTGAATGATCTCTGCATATATTTAACTTGGTCATTGGTAGGAGTCCTCAATCAAAGTTTCTTTACTCCGAGTTTCCAGAAGTGACTCGCATGTTTCTATTCTAACAATGATTTGCTAAGTCATTTTATTCCCCCTTCAATGTTTCTGCCCGAGTTTTTATACTATTGTTTGTAGTTTAAGCATCTGTGGAATTTAAGTGGTGCTTCCTCTTTTAAATAATTTGGCATAATGATAACAGGATCTCATTTGGAAAACCAAACTAATTATGTACTCTATTAATAGCTGAGCTATATTTTGCTACAATTTTCATGAATGCTTGAAATGGTTGTGAAAAGCTGACGTGATAGTTGCTCCAGGAGAGATGCACAAGAACATACAATCTTTCATAGAATATGGGGATTCTTTTCTGTTCTGTTCTGTCCTTGTCCATTTGTTTAAAAAACACATAAAATGTTCCTCATAAGACACAGAAACCTACAGGCAAAATAAGCATAGCAGGAGAGAGAAGAGCTCATTCAAATCCCAATTCTTAAAATGAGACCAAATTTTAGAAAAAGGAAAATAGCAATGCAAACAAAACAACTGCTCAGAAACATTTACTTCATCATGTGAAATGATGAAATGAAATGAAATAACCACTTACCTGATTCTTGAAGATTCAGGTGATTGATTTGACAAACCATAGGACAAAATTTGACATGGATAACTATATCTGGCAATAAAAAAGTATAAAACATGTCAGATCTAGCTGGTTTATTAAACAGTGACAGAGTGCTTGTCACTCGGAGTATTTTGATAAAATTCAGTAGAATGTGCTTCAGATCTTAATCTCCCCCAAGCCACAAAGGCAGAACTGGTCTCCGGTAGGAATATTATCAACTTTACCATCTGTACCATTCATAGTAAAAACATTAAAGAAACAAGGTATAAAGCCCAATCTACCTCAAAATAGTTTGAAGTATCTGGCTCCTTAGAAAATGTCCAGGACCCCTCTACACTAAATGTATGTGATAACTTAAATAGATTATATTGACACTCACGGTATAAAGCTTTGTCTATATAACTTATTTTGCCAATTAGGTGGCAGCATTTCTATGTCAATTAGACTGAAAATTGTCAAACAATGTAAAAAGTGCTAAGTCTATTGAGAAACAGACAGTTCTTCACTTATGACCACAGTTGGGATTGGGATATCTGTTGCTAAGCAATACAGTTGTTAAATGACTGTCAGGGTTCCAACCGATGCCCTAATTAAATCATGAGCCTTGAGTTACGCTTCAAAAGAAATCCAGTTATTTATTAAGAGCTTCATGTTGGCACATTCCAAGTGAAGCCAACTCTGACCTCACCTAATTTACATCCCGGCTCTGACCCTATTTTCCCCTCCCCCCCAAAGTGTGTCATCAGTCACACTCTCCAATGAAGCAATTTTGCAGGTTGTAGAGATCACTCCCCTCCAGCCACTGTGGGTAACCGCGGAGATGGCCTTGATAGAGAGATGGCTGGAATGTGCTTTTGTTTTGACTGAAGTGTTATTCCCTCGCTGCAGCTGCAAAGTTCATTTTCCCATCCGCCTTGCCTATGGCAACTCGAGAGCAGGCCAGAGATGCTTTGCGAGTTGACATGTACCCAATTTTGCAATCCTTTTTTGCCATGGTTGCTAAGCAAATCATTGCAATTATTAAGCCAATCACTGCAGTCATTAAACAAATCCACCTTCCTCCATTGATTTTATTTGTTGGAAGCCTCCTGGGTATAGGAGAAGAGCAGGTAGAGCTGGGGGTGAGGTGGGGTAGGGTGGAATTAAGCATGTCATCAGCTTAAAGTCATCACATTCCCACAAACGGTCCAAGTCCAACCCCTCTTGAATTCTGTTGACTTTTATCTGGCCCCAATTTAGTGTTGAACTTTAGTTGACTAGATTCTTGTATATAGGCTTGAATAAATGTGTTGCAACTTTAAAAAATGGTCCTGTCTCTGGACCTCTCTTCAGACATGAGTTCGGAAGAGGACGATGAGGATGAGCCAGGTCCTGGCATCTTGGAGGAAGAGAGCATAGAGGTGCAGAGAGCTATAGTTCAGGGAGCAGAGGGCCCCAGTCAAATGGGGCACTTCAGCCCAGGTGATCAGACAAGCGGTAGGCTGAGACCGAACCTGGAGGATCCAGGTGAGAAATGCTTCCAGCAGTCAGTGAGACTGAGGGGATGGAGTCTACACCTCCTCCTGATCCAAGGACATACAGAGTGAAAAAAAGATAGACGCAATGCTGGTCGGCCAGATTACTCACAAGGAGGCAGTCTTGTCTATTGTGAGGGGCCATACCAGTGTTGCCCATTTAATCCTGCCCAAAGTAAGAAGTGTTTACTGGAACAATGTGACCAGTGCTCGTATTTTGTGCTTCTTGCTTTCGACCTCGTTTGGATGTTGGACTGACTTGGGACTACAAATGTTTTGTGGACTGAGCCTTGTCAAGAACTCCCGTTTCTCACGAGTTTAGATGAGGGTGGAAACTGGACCCATCCATGGTGTGAAAATGCTTTTGAACTGCTAGAGGTTTGACTCTTTGTGGGAGGAGGGGGGTGCGCATGCACATGTGAGCAGGACAGCACGAGTCCTAATCCTTTGTGCCTGACATTTGGAAGGTCACAAATGACAATCACTTGACCTCAGGAAGCTGCAACCATCATAAATGTGCAACAGATGCCAAGTGTCTGAACCATAATCCTGTATCCATGGAGACATTGCGACAGCCATAAGGGCAAGGACTTACCCTTGGTTACAGGTAGTTGTTGACTTAGAACCATTTGATTGTTCAATATTACAACTGCACTGAAAACAATGACTTACGACTAATACTCACACGTATGAGGGTCCCAGCATCCCCACTGTCTCATGATCAAAAGTTGGATTCTTGGTAACGATCCTTACAATGGGTCATGTGATTACCATTTGCAGCAGTGGTGGGTTCCTCCCAGTTCGGCCCGGTTCTCCTGAGCCGGTAGTGGTGATGATATGACATCACCAAACCAGTTCTGCCCACTGCCCCCCGCCCCCCCCCCCCCCGCGCCCCCCCCCCCCCCCATTATTCTTACCTTTTCTTTGGCCCCACCCCCAATCTATTGCTGCCTCCTGAGTCCCAGCTGATGGCTAGAGGGAAAAAAACTGTTTAAACTCTTGTCCCGGGGCCTTCAAAGGGCTGCCCTACAGCTGATCAGTGTTAATAGAAAACAAATGAGTAGACCATGCCTGCAAAAATACATGAGTAGATCAGTGCCTGCAAAAAATAAATGGGTAGATCGGTACAGCTCTGGAAGCAGTTAAAGGCCTGGTAGACCAGTACCTCTGCTCAATCCTAAATAATTGTCACATGACCATCAAGCCACACCCACAAAATAAGCCACGCCCACAGAACCGATAGTAAAAAATGTTAGATTGCAGCCTTCCTGGCCAGCTTCTAACAAGCAAAGGCAAAGGCACAAATTGGATTCGTTTAGCAAACATGTGATTTACTTAACAATTGCAGCGACTTGCTTAATAACCATGGTCATAAATTGGGTATGATTCATTTAACAATGGAAATGATGGCCCCAATTGTGATCATATGAACAGGATTTGTAGTTAGCTGTCAGGAGAAATCAGCTGAAAATAACATTAAGAGAGTAGTAAATTCTTGCAAAAAAAAAGGATATAAAAAGGCTATTCAAGTTTTCATACTGAACTGAAATAAATTGAGGGAGGATCTTGCTTGGCTGTAGATTCCATTTAAGAGTTCCACCTCCTTCCCTTCTTCTCGTCTTTCTGCAGCACATATGACAAGGGATAATTTAAACCACCAAGTGCCAATTTGTTTGAATTAATGGAAGACAAGATGCTGATGAGAGTGGAAAAAAGAGAACAGCAAAACTCTTTCCAATTCTGTATTACCTATTGAGTAATTATCTAATCATTCCTTTAGAGAAATAGAAAATGCCTCATATTATTTTCTTCCCTCCTTTATCCCTGTACTACATAGCAAGTGACACTTTAATGCTGTCATGTTAAACAAGAAGTTAAATAAAAGATTGTGACAGCTTCCTTTCCTTTCCTAGGTAAAGTTTCTAAACAACTGACTTTCAGAGAGAAAACTTCCAAGTTTTTTTGGTTGGCTCCTACCAAGGCAAAGTGCAAACAGAGTCAAGATTCATTTCTAATAATCTCAGTGAGCGATGGGAAAGCTTCATTCCCACAGATGGATATAAATAGAATGATTACCCCTTGTGCCCAAAATAGAAAGAACTTAATTTATTTCCTCAGCCAAACAGCATTCAACAAAGCTGTTCCCTTTCATAAAGTGTTAGAAATATTTGCTACATTTTTTTTCTGAGCTTGACCTTGGAAGATAGGGAAGAGATGCTGTCTAGGGAATGATCAGATAAAAAGGAGGAGGAGCTCACAGCTGAGTAATGGAAAGAAAGAAAGAGAGAGAGAGAGAGAGAGAGAGAGAGAGAGAGAGAGAAAGAAAGAAAGAAAGAAAGAAAGAAGTTGAGAATGGATCAGCCCTAACGTATCAGAGAAGGCGAAAGATTTGCACTTTCAGACTTGCAAGATTCCATGAATGCAGCCTTACAATAACATAGAATTCATCCACTCATGTTTCCTGATTGGTCTACTTGGGAAACTGACAAGGGAAATAAACGGTAAAAAAATCCCTCCCAGGTGGAGTCACATCCAAAATGCCCAGGGGAAGATAGACTTTGACCAACCACAAAGTTCTCAAAGAGCAGATCTTGATTGGAAGTAAAGATGCCACCCAAATACAATCCAAATGTTGGATACCAATACTTCTGGAGGATTCCAGACTGGGATATCCTGTCCTACATACCCTGAAAACCCTTTATATTCAATGTATTCAGTAAAGATATAAAATTGCCCTCTTCTGTTTTAGTCTACTTTACTTGTATTTTTTGGAGTATAAGACACACCAGAGTATAAGATGCACCTTACTTTTTGGGGAGGAAAATAGGGGGGGGGATCTGCCTATCAGGTATTCATCTAGCTAGTCCTTAGCCTGGTCAACTTCAGCACATTAGTTTGCTCACTGGTTTTGAGGTTGGGGCTGGTTCAGTGGTGGGATTCAGCCAGTTCGCACCACTTCGGGAGAATCGGTTGTTAACTTGCTGAGCAGTTTGGCAAACTGGTTGTTGGAAGAAATAATTAGGGCAGAGAACCAGTTGTTAAATTACTTGAATCCCACCACTTGGCTGGTTGGGGCTAAAAAACAGCTGATTGTCAGGGGGAGCAGCAATTAGAAAAGCAGACAAAGCACAGAAGATCGCTTCGCTTGTGTTGGGGCTGAAAAACAGCTTCAAAAGAACAGCTGATCGTCGGAAGCACGGAAGGGGTAAGAGAAGGCAGCAGCTGTTCTGGGTAGCCATTTTGGGCACCGTGCATGGGGTTACATTCAGAGTATAAGATGCACCCAAATTTTCAGCTTCTTTTAGGAGAGAAAAAAGTGTGTCTTATACTCTGAAAAATACAGTACTTGTTGAGGGTGTATCATTTTGGCTCGGCATTTAAGAGAACTTTGCTATACATTTTCCTGTGGATGAATTGCCAGTCCCAAACAAAGCAAGGCAGAAAGAGAACTAGCTGGGACAAAGTTGAACTAGGATTTGTCTTCTTCTGGATAAAAGAAAAGAAAGGACTTGCTTGTCCCAAAGGTGCTTTTTCAAAAAGCAACTGGACTTCCTTTGTTTTTCCTTGAAGATGTTTTACTTCTCATCCAAGAAGCTTCTTCAGTTTGAAAGGAAAATGAGGAGGTCAGGATTCTAGATGTGTGTGCATTTATGTTTATCTTTCTTTGTTTTTACAGCAAAAAAAGCTCTACACCCTCAAAAAAGATGGTGCTAAAAGATGGTATTTAAGGGTTGATTCTTCTTTTTGGCATCTCCTGGATGGACTATGGCATCATGCAAAATTGCATATGTGCCCAGTCATTAGAGAAAGGACTGTGAGGGAGAAGACATAAGCACCCTGAAAATTTTGTTTCGAAAAAGAAAAGCCAAGAAACCCAATCACACAATTGTACTTTTTAAAGAATAAATACCTCCTATCCTTACTTCAACAGAAAAAGACCAGCAAATGTATGTCTAGATTGTTGTATTGTCTTAGTGGGATTTTATCGAAGGCAAAATCTGGCCTTTCAAGCTGGTAATAAAATGCTCCATTCCACACACAGTTGACTCCACTCCAGGAAGCATGCTCCGGATTAGAAACAGAAGACCTCTGAAGACCAGTTGCTGGGGAACAGGAGATAGAGTTAGATATTGCTTTTATGAACAGCTTGCAAGCTTCTCAGAAGCAGCTGGCGAACTCTGGCACTACAATGTCCTTGGTGCAATCTAGCTGGGCTCTCCTCTCCATCTCCAATGAATTTTCTCCAACACATAGAAACATAAGAGCTGTACCCACCCACATGCAGTTATCCACAACTGCATATTATATTTTCCCTGGATAAAGAAAAAGTCAACATTAATGATGGTTTGAATCAAGGTCACACACCAAATAAACTATTTGGCAGGTGTCTTTGTATAGACAAGCTACTGCCTAGTTTTCATAGGTAGTGAAAATATTCACAAATTGAATACCTGGCCAACAGATATCTCCACATTAGGATTGAAAAGTCAACATATCCATGACATCCTCTTTCTAGCTCTACTTAGCCATTTAGTTCAAAGAGGGCATGAAAACTCGTGAAATTCATCTCCAATTATAGAGTCTACCACTGAGGCAGGACAAGAAGCTCAGTTCACAGAAGGATTCCATTCTCACATCTTTGAAAAGCAGTAAGGAACTCAAAACCAACTGAAAAGTGTGCCTACCCAGAAGGGACTTTCTGTCACTGTCACTTTGCTCTTCCAAGAAGGAAAGCAGACATTTAAATATTACAATTACTCCACTAAAATTACTCTAAAGTCCTAAAGATATACTGAAATGAACAGGAGCACTAAACATTAGGGCTTGTGCAAAGTTTTGAAGCTGCACTGGGGTTTAACAAATTTCCTGCAAAGCTGGTTCATAAAACAATGCAACAAGATGCTTCTAAAAACAATGCAGAGCAGCAGAACTTCTCTGACTTGACTAGGCTTTTCTGACTCCTGGAACTGCCAATCAAAGCTCTGTTACAAGACCAAGTGGGCTTCCTTGATGTGAAGAGCCATATAAAGGCAAAGCATATCTATCTCATACACCTACTGTAATGAATATTTTGGCTATCTGGTGGATAAAGTCATAACCAGCGCCTTGAATTACAGCGGACTACCCTCAGCCCACCAACTAGTTAAATTGTTCATGACGCACATCTATTGCCTTCATGGAGTACCACAAAGAATTATCTCAGACAGAGGGGTCCAGTTCAGAGCTAAGTTCTGGAGGGAGTTCCTGCGGTCCATTGGGTCATCCCAGGGCCTTAGCTTGGCCTTTCATCCGAGCACCAATGGGCGGGCAGAGAGACTGAATGCCATGGTAGAACAATACCTAAGGTGTTACATGAACTACCAGTAGTCCAACTGGCTGGACCTCCTGCCTTTTGCTGAGGTCGCGTACAATAATGCTGTTCACAGTAGCACGGGACTAACTCCATTCAAAGGAGTGAGTGGCATGGACTTCATCCCAATGCCAGAATATCCAAGGGATTCCCCCCTCCTCAGTCAGCTTGACAGACTGGCTGTCAATCCTGACAGCAACCTGGGAGAATGTCAAGAAAGCACAACTAAAGTGGTGCAGACTTATAAGAAACAGTCGACAAACACCGAGCCCTGCAACAGCCTTTCCAGCTGGGGGAGAAGGTCCACCTCTCCACAAAGTACTTGAGGTTGAAACTCCCCAGTAAGAAACTGGGACCAAAGTTTATGGGGCCATTCCCCATAGTGAAGATCATCAACCCATTCAGGGTGCAATTAAAATTGCTCCGACTGCTAGGGAATGTACACCTGGTATTCCATAGCAGCCTCTTAAAACCTGTGGTCGGATCGACCCTGAGGCCACTACCCCATGAGCCCCTGGACCCCATGGTCATAGGGGGGCAAACCCATTATGAGGTGCAATGAATCCTCTACTCAAGGTGGCACAGGAGACAGCTCCAATACTAAATCAAGTGGAAGGGCTACCCCTTATCAGAGGCATCTTGGATAAAGAGTAGGCTGACCTCCTCTTAGCTAAATTTCACACAGACAACCCAAACAAGCCTGGAGGGGAATCGCAACCCTAAAATCTATACCTGTACTCAAATTGTTTTTGCTTTGCACAGCTTGTCTTCAGGAAGTGAGGGGAGCAGAATGTCAACTCGCAAAGAATCCCTGGCCTGCTCTTGAGTTGCCATAGGCAAGGGGGATGGGAAAACAAACTTTGCAGCTGTGGTTAGGCAGCACGTCAGTCAAAATAAATGCACATTCCAGCCATATCTCTGTCAAGGCCATCTCCGTGGTTACCCACAGTGGCTGGAGGGAAGTGATCTCTACAACCCATGAAATTGCTTTGTTGGAGAATGTGATTAATGACACACCTTGGGGGGAGGGGGAAAACAGAGTCAGAGCTGGAACGTAAATTACGTAGGGTCAGAGTTGGCTTCACTTGGAATGTGCCGACATGAAGCGCCTAATAAATAACTTTTTTTTTTTAAAGCTTGTCTTGAGGCTCATGATTTAATTAGGGCATCGGTTGGAACCCTGACACCTGAAAGTACTGTATACCATATTGCAGAGGTATCAAACTTGATTACATGGGAATAGTAAATAGTTATAGTAAATACCTATTAAATGGGTATAGTAAAGCATGGCTATCACTGTCCACGTTGTTGCATTTTGGTTCAGATGAAGCTTTCAAGTGAGTGTCACACAGAGCCCCATGAACAGCATTTTGCAGTACTCAAGTTGTGTGGTGAGTAGAGCATGCATCTGAAGAGCTTTCTGATCCAGGAAAGGGTGCAATTACCACACCAGATGGAGTTGTGCCCAAAAGATGGGCCTCAGCTAGCAGAGGTGTCTTCAGAAGGACTTCTTCTCCAAGTCTGAATAGCTGAACAGTTTCATAACGGGAGAAGGGCTCTCTTAAATAGACACGTCTAACCTTAAATTCAGCCAAGTAAGCAATCTGTGTAAATTGTTCAGAAAGGCATCGTATGATCTCTCTACTCTTTGAGGACCCATGTGCCACATTTGGCACCGAATGCAACTTCCAGATAATTGTCAGGTGTAGCATCACCCATAGAAATCCATTTGCATTCAGCTTCATCCCTACTACCTCTAGGTCATTCACCAACCATTAGGCCCAGAACATTAATTATCAGCAATAAACACTTAGCAGTTAAGTACAGGTGACTGGATATACACCTTCTTTGGTTTTGCCCTTCATTCTCCCCTCCCCTCTCCCCTTCCCTTCTCTTCCTTCTGTTATCAGTTCAGTGAGATAAATTGATAGCTCCTTTTAGGCAGAGAGCAGCTGCTACTTAGTTTATTTTGAGTTTGGGCTTATTTATGGAACAGTTCTGCATAATTTATTAAGTGTATCAAATACATCAATATATCTATCTTTTTAATAATGCTTTATCTACCATAAATATATGCCATTACTATATTATTATAGGCAGTCACCAGGCATCAAGACTGACTTTTAAAAAATGCAGTATAAGCATTCCTATAGTAATATAGTATTTATTATTTATTATTTATTAATTCAACTTATATGCCGCCTTTCTCCGAAGACTCAGGGCGGCTTACAATGCATTTTAAAAACCATTCTAAAAACAATTAAAAATTAAAACATTAAAATCCATTCGCACCATTCATGGCCGGATCTCACAAGATCGCAACAGCGAGATCAACGGCCCCAGACCTGCCAGAAAAGCCAGGTCTTCACCGCTTTTCGGAAGGCCAATAGGGTGGGGGTGGTCCGGACCTTGGGAGGTAACTGGTTCCAGAGATCTGGGGCAGCCACAGAGAAGGCCCTCCTCAGTGGGCCCACCAGCCAGCATTTAAACAAAGCTGCTGACGGGACCCGGAGGAGACCAACTCTGTGGCATCTTACCGGTCGCTGGGAGCTATGTAGTAGAAGACGGTCTCGAAGATAACCTTGCGCTGAGCCATAGTACGTACAAATTACATAACATGTATTTATGTATATATTATTCATAGGTGTATATAGCATACACATATGTATGCTATATAGCATATATAGCATACATTTCTACTACATAAATTATTATATAGCATGCAACAATCCACAGAGAAAAGAATACTAGGCCAAGGGATATACAATCAGTGGTGGGATTCAAGTAATTTAACAACGGGTTCTCTGCCCTAATGATTTCTTCCAACAACCAGTTTGCCAAACTGCTCAGAAAGTTAACGACCGGTTCTCCTGAAGTGGTACAAACTGGCTGAATCCCACCACTGTATACAATGCTGTGGGATCAATAGACACATTAGACATTTCAGAAGCAACTGATTGGTATTCTCAAGACTAAAATAAGATAGTTAATGCCAGTTAATAAACAATCCTTTCTTCAGAAGTCAAGCTATGGAGGGTTCTCCCCATCTTCCTCTTTAACTTTCCATGGTGCTCCCTTCTACGGGATTTGGCTGTCCTCTTGCAGACATTTCATTACCAAAACTACATTACATCATCAGCACTGAGGATGTTACTTAGTTTGACAATGAAACATCTGCAAGAAAACAGCCAAGCTCAAAAAACACCCAATGACCCCATAAAAAGGGAGCACCATGAAGAATTAAAGAGGAAGATGGGGAGAAGCCTCCATAGTTTGACTGCAAATTTTATCTTCTATCAGTATGTTCCAGTGGTGGAATTCAATTTTTTTTACTACTGGTTCTGTGGGCGTGGCTTGGTGAGCGCGGTGTGGCTTGGTGGGCATAGCAGGGGAAGGATACTGCAAAATCTCCATTCCCACCCCACTCCTGGGGGGAGGATATTGCAAAATCTCCATTCCCTCCCCACTCCTGGGGCCAGTCAGAGGTGGTATTTGCCAGGTCTCCGAACTACTCAAAATTTCCTCTACTGGTTCTCCAGAACCTGTCCGAACCTGCTGAATAGCACCCCTGGTATGCTCCCTATTACCTGGGCTTCCTCTTATTTCTCTTTCCAAATCTCAGGCAGGAAAACACTCCTTCAAACTAAACCCTACCTGCAGTCACCCGTGTTTGTTATTTCCCAAGAATTCCAGTACAGTCTAGATAGAATGCAAGGTCATTTTTGGAGGTGAAGATAATCTCAGGTGTCAACTTTATTTCAAAGCTATTTTAAAAAGTAATTAAAAAAACCACAGCCAAGTTAGTATAGTTACCATATAGCCGTGAGGGCAAACCTGTGGCATGCAGAACCATATTCGTGGCACGCGAGCGTTGCCCTAGCTCAGCTCCAGTGTGCATGTGCGTGCCGGACAGCTGGTTTTTAGGCCTTCCAGTCCCACCAGAAGTTGGCAAATGAGCTGTTTCCGGTCTCTGGAGGGCCTCTGGGGGGTGGGGAAGGCCATTTTTGCCCTCCCCAGGTTCCAAGAAAGCCTCTGGAGCCTGGGGAGGGCGAAAAACAGGCCTACTGGGCCTACCGTGCCATCGTGTGCCAAAAGTGTAGGGAGCATGGAGGGGCATGCACGCATGCATGGAGGGCACATTGAATTATGGGTGTGGGCACGCATGTGTGTGATGGCCACGCATGTGTGCGACTCTCCCCACGGTCCCCCTGCTTTTGGCATGCGATGGCAAAAAGGTTAGCCATCACTGCCATATAGGAAGTAGATGACTACTAGATGGCAGCATAGAGGAACATAAAACTCTCTCTGCTGCCATCTAGTGGATACCTGACTCTCGTACATTTGGCATAAGTGAAAATTTCCTCATTGATATCTGAGGCACAGAAGAATGCTCATCTCTTAAAAGTGTCTTACAAAGGAGAGTAGAGAATGGAAATCCAACTGGGACAGAGGGAGAAGGAGAAGTGGGCCTGGGTCAATGTTAGTTGTAAAATAAAATGAATTCCGTACTCAGTTTTCTTCACTTATGCTGTGCTTTGTCTTCACCAAGATCTGCTTTTAAGCTTCCCCATAGAAAGCAATCATGGACTTCAGTTTGTAGCCAAGCAGTGGTGAAAAATGGCTAAACGAAGCACCCCCTGATAAGAGAGGCATAGAGTTGTGTTGCTTCCAAGACCGACATCCAGAAAGTCAGAAGAGTGGCTTCTGAATCTTTGTCCACCAAGCTCAGAACTCTGGGCCGTTAAATAAATTCACACCACAGGGAATTCAGCAAAGGCCAATTTTCAAGTTTCAGCAATATTTCTCCAGCCTTAGAGCAGCTGCTGGAACAAAGCTGACACCTCCTCCCCCCCCCCTTTTTTTTTTTTTTTTGCTGTTGTTGATTTTGCTTCTGGTTTGCGGTGGAATATGGTCCTGAATTAGGAGTAAAGAGAAACATTAGCCTTGAATCAGTGGTGGGTTCTTCCCGGTTCGGCCCGGTACTGCCGAACTGGTAGTGGTGATGATATGATGTCACCGAACTGGTTCTCTCCCCGCCCCACCATCCCTCCCCACCACTTTGTTCTTACCTTTTATTTGGCCCCATCCCCAATCTATTGCTTCCTCCTGAGTCCCAGCTGATGGGCTATAAGGAAAAAAACTGTTTAAACTCCTGCTGTGGGGCTTCAAAGGGCCACCCTACAGCTGATCAGTGGTAAAAGGCAGTTTGGTGGTAGACCGGTACCTGCAAAAATACATAAGTAGACCGGTACTTGCAAAAATAAATGGGTAGACCAGTGCCTGCAAAAATACATGAGTAGACCAGTGCCTGCAAAAATAAATGGGTAGACTGGTACAGCTCTGCAAGCAGTTAAAAGCCTGGTAGACCAGTACCTCTGCTAAATCCTAAAGAATTGTCACATGACCATCAAGCCATGCCCACAAAATAAGCCACGCCCACAGAACCGGTAGTAAAAAAAATTAGAACCCACCCCTGCCTGCAATCATTGTTATGTAGGAAGCAGGGCAGAAGGGATCCTCCCTAATTTCTTCTCAGCATTTATCAGATAGTTGGCAGAGTCTGCTTTTGTCTGGCAAGATTCTGTCTATGGTGAAAGCAGCAATAAAGAAACTGCTCTGAACTTTTACACATGTTGTTCTTCGTTTCCTGCACCTGACATCCTTCAGAAGCAGTTTGATGAAGTTTCCCCCATTCGTTTAGCTTAGAGATAGGAAAAGCTTCCTTCACTAAAGATCTAAGGGTTTCTCAGTCACCATTTAAACAGAGAAAGTGGGAATGGACAATCTCCTAAACAGGAATTCAACAGAAGGTACCTCTTTAGTTCATTTGCTCATGCAATCAGTCTAATGGCCTGAGTGTAGCACATTGAAAACATTTTCTTGTTGTTAGTTGCAAAGTCGTGTTTGACCCATCGCGACCCCCATGGACAATGTTCCTCCAGGCCTTCCTGTCCTCTACCATCCTCTGGAGCCCATTTAAGCCCTCGCCTACTGCTTCAGTGACTCCATCCAGCCACCTCGTTCTGTGCCGTCCCCTTCTTTTTTTGCCCTCAATCTTTCCCAGCATTAGGCTCTTCTCCAGGGAGTCCTTCTTTCTCATTAGGTGGCCAAAGCGTTTGAGTTTCATCTTCAAGATCTGGCCTTCTAAAGAACACTCAGGGTTGATCTCCTCTAGGACTGACCGGTTTGATCGCCTTGCAGTCCAAGGGACTTGCAGGAGTTAAATGTAATTTAAATTTAATTTAATTTAACTGTAATTTAAATTTAAGTTAAGTGCAAAACATTTACTTGCTAGGTAATTTGGATAAAGGGTGGCTTCCTCAGAAGTCTGCAACAGATACAGGAGGAAAATGTACAGCAACATTAGAGAAGCCGTATTTTTGGCATAGATGAATTCTCTTAGAGGTAGAGTGCTGGTGTTCCTTGGCATAGAAAGTTGTTCCCTTGGTCTCCCTTGGTCTCCTTCCATTCTTCTCATTCTACTTCTCGTCTCTTGCTTTCATCTTTGCCCTTATTATTGACCAGGTGTTGAAAGGCATTAATACCTTTCTTTTGTTTTCTTGCTTTAAGCTCTGAAAATATGTCATTCTACGTTCAGCCAGACTACGCTCCCCTCTTCTTGTTCGATATAGAAACCTGACAGCTGCATTCGGTAGCAGCTGCAGTTTCCATGCTGTCTTCAGGGGAAGACGCACAGCACCTCATGTTCTCACATCCTACTTTATCCGATTACTGAATTAACCTATTTTCGATAGTTGCAAAATATATTGTACTGTCAACTAAACAACTCAACATGGTTCAGCCAATATGGTTAATCCCCAAACAGCAACAACACCTCAGGGCGTGCATAAAAAAGAATTTGCTCAAAATAATAGGGATGAGTTGAGAGTAGAGCTTGTGAACATCATTAAGAGATATTCTGCACTAGACTACATCAACTGGAGCTCTTCCAGGAATGTGACCTTTATCTTGCAGAATTTTCCAGCCAGCAAGAATGACCATCATCGGAAGTCTGCATCTCTGGAATGACTACCGTGTTTCCCCGAAAACAAGACCCTGTTTTATATTTTTTTTGAACCCTGAAATAAGTGCTTGGCCTTATTACCTGTTCTGCCTCAGCTACGGACCCCAAAGAACGCAGCACACACAAAGTCTATTCAAACCTTAATTTACTGAATAAACCAGTCTTTTACAACAACGGCTGTTAATTAATTGCATTAACAGCCGCCAAGAATTCAAAGAATAATAACTGAAAGCTTACTATGGTTGGCAGAATGCCCAGAAGCAATTTGCAGGAAGCTGATAAGATAAGCAAGGCAACACACGAAGGTATGTGAACTAAGTTGTTCCTGTTCTGTCCCCGTCCTCCACACGCACAAACCCACACAGACAGTCGACGGTTAAATAATTGGCACACACAAACATTCCGTTATCAGAGGCTTGGCAGCACTACGGGAACCGGCTGCCAAGTTCTTTACTATAACAAGAAGGGGGGTGTTCCTCCCCAGATAATAAATGCAATACACACCAGCTGGGAAAAAACAGTCCAATTCACAATCCTTCAGCAGACTGAGGCTTTGCACCAAAGAAACTTGCAAAAATTAACTTTGTCCGTCACAGAATCTAAATGGCCACCCCACTCCTTTATATAGCCTGTGGGGTGTGGTCCAGTGACTCAGCTTAATCCCTGGCACACCTCCTCATCTGCTATGATCATTTAGCACGCCGACGCTGACCTGGGTCCAACCACAATTTGTCTCCCTCATCACTCTCCGACCAATCGGAGACACCTGGCCCCTAGCCAATCTCCTCTCCTTCGGCCGACACCTGAGGAATTGTCAGAGAGGAGGGGCTGGGGGAGGGAGGCCTGGCCGGCTCCTCTCCTTCATGTTCGGAGCCTTCTTCCTCCGATACGATGGGCTCGGGGGTCGGAGCCACAACAGTTCCCTGCAAATTGCTTCAGTCGGCGTTCCTCCTTAAATAGGCTAAGGGAGTGGCCAATTAGCCTCAAGCCTTACAAGGAGACCTCCTCCTGAGGAGCCAGTCCTGCCTTTTGGCAGCTCCGCATGCCCGTGCATCGAGAAGAGGCTCCTCCTCTTCTTCCTCTTCACTTATGGGAGCTTCTGGAGTTTCTGAAGGCCCTGGCTGAATCCCTGCCTCTGGCACCACATCTTCTCCATCCTCCTCATTGTCCGACTCAAGTGCCAGCTGCATAGGCTGCTGGCGAAGCACCACACCAGCCTCTTCACTGTCTGAATCAGCTACTAGCTGCACAGGCCGCATACGGGCCACAATACTACCATGTGCTCAAAAGCCCAATTGGGTTTATTATCAGGGGATGCCTTATTTTGAGGGAAACAGGGTAGATTCTGGAAAAATGTTCTAGACAATTTCCCCATAATTTGAGCCATGCTTTCACATTGTGTGCCTAACATACTACACTCTTTTGTCTCTTCAGTTTGCTGTTATTTGGTGTAAACTAACCTCTCCTTCAAGGAATCCACCCTCACATAAAAACAAATACTAGAGAGAGTGTCGCAGTGTCCCTGGGTCACGTGATTCCCCTTTGGCAACCTTATGACAAGCAAAGTCCACGGGGAAACCAGATTCACTTAATAGTTACATTACTAATTCAACAACTGCAGCAGTTGGTTCCCTTCACAACTGTGGCAAGAAAGGTTGTAAAATGGGACAAAATTCACTTAACTACTGTCTCGCTGAGCAACAGAAATTTTGGGCTCAATTGCAGTCATAAATTCATGATCACTTGTATCACAGTATCCCTCTTTGTTGGGACGTCTCCTGCTCCTGATCCATATATCTCACTTCTCATCTCTTCCTCCATCAGGGACTTGCAGGGTATGCCAATATTTCAACATCACAACTGTGTTTTTCTGAATCTCAAAGGTCTCCATTTCCCAGGCAGAGTCTTCTACAGTTTTTGTGGTTTTCCTTCAGAAGGTCTTTCTCTGCAGCCCTCTGATAATGCCTGACTTTCATCCTTTGTGAATAAAACTGGTCACTGCAGCCTTCTTCTTACCTTTCTCTCTGGTTTTCCTTGTCCTTGTAAACAGTGTCTCACACCAAAGATACCACTTTTTCTGGTCCAATCAATCACATTCGAGCTGGAAGGACCTTGGAGGTTGTCTAGTCCAACCCCCTACTCAAGCAGGAGACCCTATACCATTTCAGATAGGTTTTTGTCCAGTCTTTCTTAAAAGCCTCCAATGATGGTAACTGGATCTTTTATAATTACAACACAAAAACCACCAACCAAAAAAAAGCACAATGTGCACATAGCAATTGTCAGCGTTTTTGAAAGAAATGGAAACAGTTGATGGGGGAAAAGTTACAACGGAACCCCCTCTAGAGATGCAAGTGAAATAGAATTTTGTGTGATAAGTGAAGGAATGAAATCCAGACACATCTGACTCTTACAGCCTAATTAAGATTCCACCGTTTAATATTGGTGGAAGACTCCCAAAAATGCTTTTTCCAAAAAGGCAAGTGGACTTTCTTATATGTGTGTGTTTTTTTCCTTTGAAAACATGTCACTTCTCATCCAGAACTGAAGAAAAAGCTGTTGGAAAAAGCATCTTTGGGACAACCATGACCTGGATAATTGAGGATCTCCATAGACATTGGTGGAAGAGGCATTCAGAGCTGCAGAAACATTGCAAGAAACCCGTGCGAATAAGGGAGCTATTAACCACTGCCAAAAACCAGCCAAACTATGGTTTGGAAGATAACTCCAGTGGTGGGTTTCAAAACTTTTTACTACTGGTTCTGTGGGTGTGGCTTGGTGGGCATGGCAGGGAAAGGATACTGTAAAATCTCCATTCCCTCCCCACTCCAGGGGAAGGATACTGCAAAATCCCCATTTCCTCCTGATCAGCTGAGACCTGGGAGGCAGAGAATACATGGGGGCAGGGCCATGTATTTTGACTACCGGTTCTCCAAACTACTCAGAATTTCTGCTACTGGTTCTCCAGAACTGGTCAGAACCTGCTGAAACCCATCTCTGGATAACTCATCCTTGAGTTGCTAAGAAAATGTTGCCTAGAGTCAGATGTGGATCCTCCTCAGATGAACAGAGAAACAAACTGTGGAATATCCAAATAATATTGAGAAGCACATATCCTAAGAAAGAAATTGGCACTTCCTTAGATTGCCTGGAATGGAGTCCATCATCACTTTGAAGGTGGTACCTCAGATAAGTATGAGCAATGGATGAGAAATGTCAAAAGTGTTTCAGTAGGACAAGTAACGCAAATTCCCTTGTGATCAAAATCAGCATCACAGAGTTTAGAACTTTCATTCCCCAACCCCAATTGTTTTCCAATTTCTTCATATAAGAAAACCTACGAGAAGCTTAACGCAAAACATTTTAAAGTGGGAAATCCTGCTACTCCCAGTTGGTAGTTTGCTGCTAAATTTCAGAATTTTGAAGACTTCAAAGCTGAACCTGCGGAGTACCCATCCATACCCTAATACAGGTCGTATTACAATTGACTTACAATCATTCATTTAGCAACCGCTCAGAGTTACAGCGATGTTGGGAAAGATTGAAAGCAAAAGGAGAAGGGGAAGACAGAGAATGAAATGATTAGATGGTGTCATCAATGCAATTAACATGAATTTGAGCGGTCCTACAGTCCATGGAGTCGCAAAAAGTCAGGCATGACTTCACGACTGAACAACAAAATTAAAATGCCACTGAAAAAAAGTGACTTACAACCAGTCCTCGCACTTACAGCCATTGAAGCATCCCTGTGTTCTGTCCCCGTCTCACACACGCACCCAAACAGCCAGCCGGGGGATAAATAAACCTTGCAAACACCCAATTCCAGTGATAAGAGGTTTGGCAGCAGCCCAGTAGCTGTTTGCCAAGAACTTTTTACTCCGAGAAGGAGGGGTTGTTCCTCCACCAGATAATACAGACAAAATACACACAGTCAAATAATCCAGTTCGTAATTAAGTCCACAGCAGATAAGCGTTGTTTCCAAAGGTGCAAAGTGACTCGCCAGAAGTTAAGCTTTGTCCGTCACAGAGTCTGAATGGCCACCCACACTCCCTTTTATACCCTGTGGGGTGTGGTCCAGTGACTCAGCTTAATCTCTGGCACGCCTCCTTTTCTGCTGCGTGTGTTTATCTCTCTGATGCTGGCGTGGATCCAGCCAAGACCTATCCCCCTCACTGTCCGACTGCAACTGCTTGGGGATACCTGGCTCCTGGCCAATCCCTTCTCCTTCGGGAGACACCTGAGGTATTGCCAGAGATGAGGGTCCTGGAGAGGGAGGCCTGGCCAACTCCTCTCCTTCATGTTCGGAGCCTTCTTCCTCCGATAAGACGGGCTCGGAGGTCGGAGCCACAACACCCCCAATCATATGATCAAAATTGGGATGCTTGGAAATCAGCATATATTTATGGCACTTACAGCATTCCAGGGTCAGGCGATCGCTATTTGCATACTTCCCAGCTGGCTTCTGATAAGCAAATGGGTGAAGCCAGATTTGTTTAACAATTGTGTGATTCACTTAACAACGGCAGCAATTTGCTTATTTACAGACCCCCTTGCATCCTGGACATAAACTGTTTCAACTCCTACCCTCAAAACGACGCTATAGAGCACTGCACGCCAGAACAATGAGACACAAGAACAGTTTTTCCCCAAACGCCGTCACTCTGCTAAACAAATAATTCCCTCAACTGTCAAACTATTCACTAAGTCTGCACTAATATTAATCTTCTCATCGTTCCCACCACCCATCTCCTTCGATCAATGACTGTGTGACTGTAACTTTGTTGCTTGTATTCTTACGATTTATATTGACTGTTTCCTAATATGATTTGATTGCTTATGTGTACCCCATGACTATCATTACTGTATTTTTCGGAGTATAAGACCTACCTTTTTGGTGAGGACAAGAAGAAAAAGAAATCTCCCTCTGTCTTTGCCTCTGAGCAATTTTGCCTTGTTGCAGCAAACAGCAAACAGCCTGCTTTACTTTCATTTTCATTTTCAGCATAGCTTGATTAGCACAAGGAGAAAAAAAAATCTGCTCCAGCAATTTACCTCTTTGCAGCAAGCAGCAGAGCCCTGCCCAAAACAGCTGAGAGCAAATCAGCTGAGAGTCGGGAGGCCGATCTAATCAACTTGTGCTAATTAGGCTGTGCTGAAGCTGAAAGGAGCTGTTTTTTCTTGCTGCTTGCTTGCAAGGAGGTAAACTGCTACGAGGCACAGGCCAAAGGGTGGGGGGGCCAGTGGGTGGGCGGGGCTACATTCGGTATATAAGACGCACCTAAATTTTCACCCCCTTTTAGGAGGGGGGAAAAGTGCATCTTATGCTCCGAAAAATATGGTAAGTGTTGTACCTTATGATTCTTGATGAACGTATCTTTTTCTTTTACGTACACCGAGAGCGTATGCTCCAAGACAAATTCCTTGTGTGTCCAATCACCCTTGGCCAATAAAGAATTCTATTCTATTCTATTCTATTCTATTCTATTCTATTCTATTCTATTCTATTCTATTCTATTCTATTCTATTCTATTCTATTCTATTCTATTCTATTCTATTCTATTCTATTCTAAACTAAACAACTGTGGCAAAAAAGGTGTTACATTGGGCACACTTCACTTAACAACCATCTCGATTAGCAACAGAAATTGTGCTCCTAATTGTAGTCCAACATTGAGGACTGCCTATATTTCATTTAGCAAGCCTTTCCATTTCACAATTTTTCAAGTGCGAAAGAAAAGTGACAGGACAATAATTCCTCTTTCTTCTCCCACTGGAATGTGCCCTTGGAAAAATGCCTACTTTACAGTTAGCCACAGCCTGTTGACTGTTATTGTTTGCATTGCCGTTAACAACACCTGCTGGTGAAGCTTCATAAGAAAGGAAAAAAATTTTGCATAGAGGAAACATACATACTTTAGGAGAGACATGAAAAATATGCTTTGTTAGGAAAAGAAGTGTCCTCAATTATGTTTTCCATCCCTAAATGTTTTGCTTCCGAGCATCACAAAAGGCCCTATTCAGCCATGTTGGAACACCGTGGCGGACCATAAACCTTTGATGGGGTCCAGCATAGCACTTTTTAGTGCTAATATAAGATTGGATGGAAAAGGCAATTGAATGTTATAACGGAAAGATAACACACAGCAGACATTTTTCAGGAAAACTGAGAATCAGGAAAAAAAATGTTTTTCATACAGGACTAAGCCAGTTTTCCTATCTGCTGGTGACAATGTTTCTTCCCATTACTCTGAAGCTATAAAAACGGAATGCTAGGCTTTCCATTTAGGGCTGTTAACTAGATCTGTACAGATTGCAGTTGTGAGATTATTATTATTATTATTGGTTAATCTTTAGTGAGATTCACAGCCTTTGAGGCTGGTTAATAGCTCAGCAGCTTGAGTCCTAACCAAAGACCTAGGAACTGTTAAGTATCGTCGGAGGATGTAAGCTGTTCCGAGTAAGGTGGTTTTTTGTAGTCAAAATGTTCAAGTCCGGTAAATTTAGAATTTCTAAATAGTGGGGTAGCCCTTTGCGTATAGCTCCAACGGCTCCAATTACAATCGGGACAACACACAATTTCTTTTTCCACAGTCGCTCAACTTCAATTTGCAAGTCCCGGTACTTTGTGATTTTTTCTTCCTGCTTATTTTCAATCCGTGCATCACCAGGTATTGCAATGTCAATGAACCATACTTTTTTCTTTTCAACTATTGTTATGTCAGGTGTGTTGCGGACCAAGTGCCTGTCAGTCTGAATCCTGAAGTCCCACAAGATCTTGAGTTTCTTCTTCTTCTTCTTCTTCTTCTTCTTCTTCTTCTTCTTCTTCTTCTTCTTATTATTATTATTATTATTATTATTATTATTATTATTTTGAGCTTCATGGAGGCACATTGCTCTGCCTTGAGATGGCAAGTTTATCTGAGGTTCAGCTTTGAAGACCAGTGCAGACTTTTTGTTGTTGTTGTTGTTGTTGATTCTCTTTCTGTCTCTCTTTGCTTATGTAGCTCTGCCAGGGGTGAAATGCTCCCGGTTCGGACTGGATCGCCCGATCCGGTAATGATGGAAGCAGTTGGTTTGGAGAACCGGTAGCAAAAATCCCTGCCTCCCCCATGCCCAGCTGAGCCATGCGATCATCAGAGGCTTTTTTTTTTTACTTTTAAAAGCATTTTTTCTACAGTCTCTTCAGCCAAAAAAAATGCTGGAAGATGTTTACGTGGCTCAGCTGGGATCGTCAGAAGCTTTTAAAAGCATTTTTTCTACAACCTCTTCGGCTGAATTGGTTGTAGAAAAAATGCTTTTAAAAGTAAAAAAAAAAAAAAGTTGGCCACACCCATCCAGTCACATTACCCCCCACCAAGCCATGCCCACAGAACCGGTAGTAACAAATTTTACATTTCACCAATGAGCTCTGCTTTATGTTTAACGGAACTAGCTTCATGATCCAGAAAGTCTGACACTGGTGAGCCTTCTTAGAACATAGAACATAGACCTCGGAGGTGTTCTAGTCCAACTCCTTGCCCATTTCAGAAGATCCTATAAATGGCTGTCGAGTCTCTTCTTGAAGACCTCCAGTGATGGAGTAGCCATATCTTCTGGAAGCAAGCCATTTCACTGATGACTTGTTCTGTCATGAAATTTCTCCTTAATTCTATGTTGAATCTCTCTTTAATGATCTTCCACTTTCTTACTTCTTGGTTATAGCCACCTTGCTTATAAGCCACGCTGATCGATGTTTTGGCATGGAATATAGGATGACCACCAGAGGGCTAGCATTGAGGAGTCATTGCCTAAAGCCCCAACATCCAAATCAGAGGTGGGTTTCAGCAGGTTCTGACCAGTTCTGGAGAACCGGTAGTGGAAATTTTGAGTAGTTCGGAGAACCGGTAAATACCACCTCTGGCTGGCCCCACCCCCATCTATTCTCTGCCTCCCAAGTCCCAGCTGATCAGGAGGAAATGGGGATTTTGCAGTAACCTTCCCCCAGGAGTGGGGTGGGAGTGGAGATTTTGCAGTATCCTTCCCCTGCCACGTCCACCAAGCCATGCCCACCAAGCCATGCCACGCCCACCAAGCCACACCCACAGAACCGGTAGTAAAAAAATTTGAATCCCACCACTGATGACCATACTAAAAAACTAAAATATATTTTGTACAGGTAGTCCTCAATTTATGACTGTAATTGAGTCTGGAATTATGGTCATAAGTCATGTTGGTTATTAAGCGGGTCATCCCATGATTCTGCCTCTTTTACAACTTTTGTGCAGTGGTCATTAGGTGAATGTGGCAGTCATAAAGCAAACACCACGATTGTTAAGCAAATCCATTGCCCCCAATGGGTGCTTTTTGGCTGGAAACTGGAAGAGAAGGCTAGTTTTTAGCAACCTCCCCCCCCAAAAAAAACCATTGTAAATCACAGTCATATGATTGCACGAAGGTTGTAAATACAAGTCAGCCCAAAATGCAATTGTTTGACCATGCCCGGGGGGGGGGGGGCATCAGAACATTGGATCCAGGTCATAATTATGGTTTTTTCGGTCCACCGTTACTTTGGTCATTAAGTGACCTGTCATAAATTGAGTACTAACCATGGGTGAAATGCTCCCGGTTCGGACCGGATCCGGTAGTGATGGCAAAGGGTGGTTCAGAGAACCTGTAGCAAAAATCCCTGCCCCCCCCCCCATGCTCAGCTGAGTCACACGATCATCAGAGGCTTTTTTTTTTTACTTTTAAAAGCATTTTTTCTATAACCTCTTCCACCAAAAGAATGCTTTTAAAAGTAAAAAAAAAAAAGCCTCTGATGATCGTGCGGCTCAGCTGGGATCGTCAGAGGCTTTTCAAAGCATTTTTTTCTGCAACCTCTTGGCCGAAGAGGTGGTAAAAATGCTGCTTTGAAAAGTCTCTGACGATCCCAGCTGAGTTGCCTGATCGGCAGAGGCTTTTTAAAGCATTAGAAAAAATAGTTTTAAAAGTTTAAAAAAAAAAATTGGCCACGCCCACCCAGTCACATTTCCCCCCCAAGCCACGCCCACAGAACTGGTAGTAACACATTTTACATTTCACCCCTGGTACTAGCCTGTATAGACAGTCTACAGCCATGGAATTTGTGGACAGGGCTCACAAAATTGTCAAGATGGCAGATGGAGCCTCATTATTTCTCTCTGAAATCTTGCCAATTTTGATCTTAAACTCTGCAAATCCAACTATCTATGGCGAATAGGAAGTTTCCCCTCCTCAGGGACAGGAGACGCCCCCCCCCCTTTTCTAATATTTAAATTCATAGAACCCAGTATTTAAATCTCCAAAGCTTCTATAAAGCCCTCCTGTTGAATCCTATCAATGCTTCCAGCATTTGCAAAACTGTAAACTTTGCTTAAGAGTAAGAACTATAGAAGTGTTCACTAAATAAAATCCATATAGATCTTCACCTCCCTTTTCTAAATATAGTTTTTATTAAATCTGTTAAGCAAGAAGACAAAAACTAGCACAAAGTAATATAAAGTAAAGATCAAAGAAGAAGCAAAAAGTATAAGAAAAGTTGAAGGAAAATACAAAAGCAAGCCAAAAAAAAAAGTTTGAAGAAATGGCTTCTGTTATCCTTCATGGCAGTTATAGGTACAAATAACATTTTAACCTCCCTTTCTAAAGTTCCATATGCATCTGTTCTTTCTATTATCTATCATGTCTAAAATCATCAAAACATCACAAGTTTTTCCATTTTTACACACAATATCCATAAGAGGCTTCCAGTCACCAGTGCTGTTGTTGTTAGTTGCGAATTATGGTCCGACCCATCACAACCCCATGGACAATGTTCCTCCAGGCCTTCCTGTCCTCTACCATCCTCTGGAGTCCATTTAAGCTAACGCCGATTGCTTCAGTGACTCCATCCAGCCACCTCATTCTCTGCCGTTCCCTTCTTCTTTTGCCCTCAATCGTTCCTAGCATTAGGCTCTTCTCCAGGGAGTCCTTCCTTCTCATTGGGTGGCCAAAGTATTTGAGTTTCCTCTTCAGGATCTGGCCTTCTAAAGAGCAGTCAGGGATGATCTCCTCTAGAACTGACTGGTTGGATCGTCTTGCAGTCCAAGGGACTCACAGGATTCTTCTCCAGCATCAGAGTTCAAAGGCCCCAGTCACCAGTAAATACAGAAAATTATTGCCTTTTCTCTAATCAAGGCTAATTGATGCATTTTAGTCAAATTAGATTATCTGCTCCCTATTGAAGTGAAAAAGCAAGGAGAAGTTACAATATATGTGTGCAGGAGATCATTTAACTACTACACTTTTCTTCTTCCCCTTACCTTAGAGGGGAAATGAATAAATTTTAAGACATTGGAACAATCTATCATTCCAAATTCATTGGAACAATCTATCATTCCAAATTCATTGGAACAATCTATCATTCCAAATTCAAGGTTTGTCGTATCTTGCTGTTCTTGGCAAGTCTCACCACTTTGGAGAAGTTTTGTTTAGAATAATCGTTGATAAGGTTCTGCCAGCTAGTACATTTAGCACTTTATTTGCTAAATTCTCCAAGGAAAGTGTAAAAATAGCCCTCAATCAAGCAGACAGCCAGAGAAGAACGAATTCCTGGCCAATCCTGATTGCCCAGAGGCATATAAATGTAATTAATAGTAATATTAACAGCAATCTGAAGTCCTTGGGAGGGACTCAATAGGTGGATAAAAATGCCAAATCCAGTCTAAATATCTGGCTGACTGTGTGACAAGCCATGTAATAAAATAAAGAGCCAACATTCTTTTCTCTTGGTGTCTTTGTCTTTTTAAATTTAAAAAATCAAACTTTCATTATCCAAAATAAGTTAAACTGCTTCCATCATGTCCTAAATCAGAGGTCTTCAAACTTGGCAGCTTTAAGACTTGTGGACTTCAACTCCCAGAATTCTCTGGCTGAAGAATTCTGGGAGTTGAAGTCCACAAGTCTTAAGACTGCCAAGTTTGGGGACCCCTGTTCTAAATTCAGGCACTCTTCAACTTACATCCAAAGTTGAGACCAACATTTCTATTGCTAAGTGAGTTGTGACAATTTTGCAATCTGTTGTCATGGATCTAAAACAAATCACTGCAGTTATAAGTGAATTGTGTGATTCAGGGGTGAAATGCTCCCAGTTTGGACCGGATCACCCGATCCGGTAGCAATGGAGGCGGGTGGTTCGGAGAACTGGTAGCAAAAATCCCTGCCCCACCCCCACCCCATGCCCAGCTGAGCCGCGTGATCATCACAGGTTTTTTTTTTAGTTTTTAAAAGAATTTTTTCTACAACCTCTTTGTCCGAAAAAATGCTTTTAAAAGTAAAAAAAAGCCTCTGATGATCACACGGCTCAGCTGGGATCGTCAAAGGCTTTTAAAAGCATTTTTTTTACAACCACTTCACCAAAGAGGCTGTAGAAAAAATGCTTTTAAGAGCCTCTGACGATCCAAGCAGAGGCTTTTTTCTTTTAAAAGCCTCTGACGATCTGGCAGAGGCTTTTAAAAGAAAAAAAGCCTCTGCTGATCAGGCAACTCAGCTGGGATCGTCAGAACCTTTTGCAAGCATTTTTTTACAACCTCTTTGGTGAAGAGGTTGTAGAAAAAATGGCTTTAAAAGTTAAAAAAAATTGGCCACACCCACCGAGTCACATTAACCGCCCCCACTAAGCCATGCCCACAGAACTGGTAGTAACAAATTTTAGATTTCACCACCGGTGTGATTGATAAGCAATAAGCAGCTTTCCCATTGGCTTTGCCTGTTCGAAGTCAGTTAGGAAGGTGATCACATGACCCCATCATGCTGCAATTGTTGTAAATGCATGCACCTGAATTTCGATCACGTGACCATGGGGATACTACGATGGTTGTGAGTGCAAGAACTGGTTGTAAGTCCCTTTTTTCGGTGGTAACTCTGAATACTCACTAAATGAATGGTTGTAAATTGAAGACCACCTGTAATCCAGAAATACTTTATCTCTTTTCTGGGTTTTCCTCTCTGATTCTGCAAAATATTTTCCTCTTCTCTTTTAAATCTCTTTAACCTATTTGTCTTCCTAATTTTCTTGCCGCCAGACTGGTGTATTGATCATTTAGCCTTACATTTTAGAATGTATAGTAACTGCCTCTTCGTCTTTTTCTCATTGAATTGAAAATAAATGCCCCTATAACCTGTTAACTACCTAAGATCTCTGTGTTAGCCTTTATTGTACTGACTGTGAGCATCGAACACCAAGTGATTTGATTTGCTCAGTATACCGCTACTCTCCAATATTCTTTAGTTAACTGTATTGATTGGGTATGAATTAATTATCGTTTCAGTGCTGGACTTCCTGAATGCATAGGCTCTGGAATAACGTGTTTGGTCCTAGCAGAATTGCAACTGTGATCATTGATTCCATGCTAATCACAGAAAACTGCAAATTTCAAATGAGAAACTCATGTTTTAATTTAAAAAGGTAAAGCGCTAATGCAAAATTGGATGCGTTTGCATTCAAATGCAAGCCAAATTAATTTATCCTGTGTATGTAACACAATCTTGCAGAAGGGTGCATCTGATTAAATCCCTTTAAAAATATAAAACTCACAGTATGGCTGACTTTTTCTACTAATATGGATTTTTCCCTTTTCACTATCAAGATCTTTCCTCTAAGCATCATTATGGAATATGTTTCTATAAAACCTAAGCATTTATTTTACACAATTATTAGCAGGCAATAGCAAAGCATCTCATTCAAGACTGTTCAGTGGAAAATGTGTCTATGTACTTCATGCCACTTCATGCCAAATTCAATGCCAAACATCATGCCAAATTCAATCATCCAAATCTGGTTTAGGTCTACACAGGTTTGGGAATAGACTTGATTTAAGTCTACAATTTTATTAAGGCCTTTCCATTGGGCGGTGTGGTGGCTCAGTGGTTAAGATGCTGTGCTTGTTGCTGGAAAACTGGTAGCCCAGAGGTTCAAGACCTGAGCACCACATGACGGGGTGAACTCCCATCCTCACCTTAGCTTCCCACCAATCTAACAGTTCGAAAGCATGCAAATGTGAGTAGATAAGTAGGTACCATGATGGTGGGAAGGTAACAGTGCTCCTTGACATCATGCTGACCACATGACCAGGGAAATGTCTTTGGAGAGAACTGGCTCAATGGCCTTGAAATGGAGATGAGCACCACCTCCTATACTTGGCAACGACTAGCAAAATCTGCAGTGTCACCTTTAACTTTTATTACCTTTCCGTGTATGCCTGAATTCCATGCAAAGAAAGTTGCCTTACAGAGTAGGAGCAAAACTACCTCCCAAGTTTTAAAGTGACACTACCAGCTAAACAATTAACAAAAAAGGAAAGGAGAATCAAACAGGATATGTTTGATTGTTGACCCCAGGTTACTGATATGAAATAATTCTGTGGGCATTCTTATGACACCGGGTTTAGCCACACTTCTAGACAATGGATGAGAATTATCAGTATGCATCATTCATATTACTATAAACGAGCAAATAGTAGCAACAAATATGCGTGCATAGAAGAGTCACCCATGATGGGTAGGTTATAGGTAAAGGGTTGGGTTAAACTTCAGGAGGAAATGACAATTCACAAGTATTCTACCAATAAAACTACCGTATTTTTCGGAGTATAAGATGCACCAGAGTATAAGGCGCACCTTAGTTTTTGGGAAGGAAATAAGAAAAAAGCTGATTGGCAGGTGGATCTGCCTCCCAGAATACCCCCAATCAGCTGTTCCCAGAGGTGAATTTTAGCAACAGGTTCCTTGATTGTGAGCTCTGTGCCTTGCTTTTTTTTTTTTTTACTTTTTTTTCTGCCTCTGAAAGCCTCCGAAACAGAGCTTCAGAAAAAAAGCTTCTGAAGCTCTGTTTGGGGGCTTCTTTTCTGAAGCTTCGTTTCTGATACTTTTTTCAGCCTCTGAAACCTCCGTTTGAGAAGCTGGGTGGGACTACATTCAGAGTATAAGACGCACCCAGATTTTCACCCTCTTTTTTTGGCGGGGGAAGGGTGCGTCTTATACTCCGAAAAATATGGTAAATGATTTTACAACCAGGATAACATCAGTATGATACTGGATCTCCAGATTGGAAAAAAGTCCAGCAGTTACTTTGGAAGAGCAAAGGATGAGTAATCAGTATGAAAATCAAGTACTGATATTCTGGAAATCAGTGAACTGAAAGAGATGAAAAGGGTCACTTCATATCAGAGCCGCGTATTTTATTTTACTGCAGACAAAACTATAAATTGAGTAGCCATGCTTATTAACAACAGGGTGCCAAATTCAATGCTCAGATATAATCCCCACTCCCCATAGCAGAAAAATCTCAGATCAAAACCCAAAGTAATCCAGTCAATATTATGACCATTTAAATCAAAGCTTCAACCATATATGCTGGAGAAAGAGGAAGTTAATATTTCTGTGCTAACCTGGGAGACATTATTGATCCAAAATCCAAAATATAAAAAACTCTTATGCTGACTGGGAAAGTTAATAGTGAAAGAAAAGTAGCATAAAAAATAATAGGAAAATTTGGCCTTAGTCTATGAAATAAATCAGGTGAGACAGACTCAAGGGTGAAATCCAGCAGGTTCTGACAGGTTCTGGAGAACCGGTAGTGGAAATTTTTAGTAGTTCGGAGAACCGGCAAATACCACCTTTAGCTGGCCCCAGAGTGAGGTGGGAATGGAGATTTTGCAATATCCTTTCCCCAGGAGTGGGGAGGGAATGAGGATTTTGCAGTAACCTTCCCCTGGAGTGGAGTGGGAATGGAGATTTTGCAATATCCTTCCCCCAGGAGTGGGGAGGGAATGGGGATTTTGCAGTAACCTTCCCCTGGAGTGGGGTGGGAATGGAGATTTTACAATATCCCTGCCACGCCCACCAAGCCATGCCCACCAAGCCACACCATGCCCATCAAGCCACGCCCACAAAACTAGTAGTAAAAAAATTTGAATTTCACCACTGGAGAGACTGATCAAATTTTGACTAGAAAATTCAGTGCTGATAACAAATAACCTCTTCCAACAACAGAAAATATGTTTCTATACACAGGGATCACCAGTTGGATGATATCAAGATCAAACTGACTACATCCACTCTAATCAAAGGTAGATGTTATCTATTCTATTAGATAAAAAATCCTTTAGACCTGGCATTGTTTGTGACTCATATCACAGATTTACAACTTAATCTACAGAAAACAACAAAATGATAACACTAACAAAATAAAAACATATTTCACAATGCATGTAAAAATAGATGTAATGGATTTGATTGGATCAATTAATTACGAATGGACCTATAATGATAAGAGAAGTTTCAAAAACAATCAAAAAGAATAAACTAGGAGAAATGCCTTAACCAGATTGATTATTGAATCTGTTATAAGTACTTTGAGGATGAATTTTTACAACCTTTACAAAGCATAATTACAGGGAGGAAAAATGGCAGAAACTTGGAAGGAGGCTAATACAACAGTAATACCTAAAGAAGGAACAGATTTCATTTCAGTAAAAAAATTACAGACCAATGTCATTATTGAACAATGATTACACTTTGTTTACAATGATTTTAGCTAACAGACTGAAAATAATTTTGCAAGAATCGATTCAGGGGAATTAATGTGGGTTTTTACTTAAAAGACAGCTGAAAGATTATCGAACTGTTAATGTTAGAACTGTATTTGATATTTTGGAATATTTGGAACAATATAATAAAAAGCAAGTCGCATGGATTTTCTTAGGTGCAGAGACGGTTTTTGATACTTTGAACAGGACCTTTTTGAGATTTGGAAATTAAGATTTGGAAAATATGAATTTTGGAAACAACTTTATTAAAATAGGTGAAATTAGTTTATACTTCACAAATACTTTATGTTAGCACAAATAATTGTTATTGGAGATCTAAGCAAACCATGCAAAATAAAAAAGATGTTAAGAAGTTGCCTACTGTTTCCTCTTTTGTTTATTTTCGCTCGTGAAATATACATATGGATTTGACACACATAGACAAATACAACATAATGAGAAGATTGTGGGTGTCCCAATTTTAAAAGTGTCAAACAAGTTGAGAGCTTTTGAGGATATTTAATTTTGGTTTTAGCAGACCAAAATGAAATAAAATTATTTGGGGGGAAAAAAAGGAATTTAACTTTTGATAATTACAAGAATTTGGGTTACTAGCAAGTTCAAAACAAACATTAACAAAAAATGAAGATACAAGATCAAATCGATTTGATGAATAAAACAGGTTTTAAGATTGAGAAGGTGGTAAAATATTTGGTTATAATTATGACAAATATTAATTGCACATTATTTCAAAATAACTGTGTTAAGATATGGAATGAAGTTTTAAAAAGACACGTTAAGATGTGATCAGTTACAATTGTCATTGCTAAGTAGAATTTCTGTGATTAAGATGAATGTTTTATCATGAATGCTTTTTCTTTCAGACAATACCGGCTTTGACAACTGATCAACTATTTAAACAATAGCAGAAAAATACATCTACGTAGCTATATTTGTATCACAAGAGGGGAAAAAAAGCCATGAGTTAATTATAAGGTGTTAAAAGATGCAAAGGAAAGAGGAGGATTGTCATGATCAGATCTAAAACCCTATTTTGCTGCCTGCTATTTGGTTTGGATGAAAAACTTTAGTTGCCTAGAGCCACCTCTAGGTGAGATGGGTGGCATATAAGTCAAAGGCAGGCAGGCAGGGAGGGAGGGAGGCAGGCAGGCAAGAAGGAAGGGAGGGAGGGAGGGAGGGAGGGAGGCAGAAAGACAGGAAGGCAGGCAGGCAGGCAAGAAGGAAGGCAGGCAGGCAGGAAGATAGGCAGGCAGGCAGGTGGGAAGGAAGGGAGAGAGGCAGGCGGGAAGGAAGGGAGGGAGGCAGGCAGGCAGGCAGGCAGGGAGGCAGGCAGGCAAGAAGGGAGGGAGGGAGGGAGGGAGGGAGGGAGGGAGGGAGGGAGGAAGGAAGGAAGGAAGGAAGGAAGGAAGGAAGGAAGGAAGGAAGGAAGGAAGGAAGTTGTTAAATGGAAGGTGATCAGATTTTGAAGGTCATGATCTGAGATTTGGATGGCACGGCTATCTGTGGTATGATAAAGTGAAGGTAAATGTCGATTTTAAAAATCACCAAGGCAGGCGATTATTAAGAATATGGAATAAATATGTATTTAGATTCTACCTAAAAATAACTTTGTGGCTTTCAGTGCAAGAAGCATTTTACAGATGAGAGAAGATAAGTAAACTTAAATGATTAACTTATCATGATGTATTAGAATTCTTTCAAGGAGACAGTAAAATGAAATCAAGGGGAGATTTGATAACAAGCGATACACTTCTCAGTGGTTTTCTTATGTACACTTAATAAAAAAGTTTAAAGTGACTAAAAGACTCTATGATTTTGAGCAAAATAAAAGTGACTTTGAAATAGAAGTTTATATCAATAATGAAAATTTATTGCTAAAAATGTATAAACGTTTGCTGAGATATGAGACATAAGAAGAACTGAGAGAATGTTGGAGAGAATGGATTAGAAATTTGTGTATAATATACACAAACCAACAGATTTATCACCAGATAAAAATGCTTAAAATGTAAAAAGATACTTCTACTCTTTTGCTGGAAACATGATTAACATGAAGGACATTTTTGTCATGCTTGATGGACATGTAAAAAAGTTAAAAAAGAATGTGGATTCAAATACATATAATAATTCCAAAAAAATTCAAAGTTAAATTACAGCTGAAACCACAGACTTTTCTTTTGGGATTAATGAACAGGCAACTAGAAAATGTCGTAAAATTTTGTTTTTATATATGACAATCAGGGGGGAAATCCAGCAAGTTCTGACAGGTTCTAGAGAACCGGTAGCAGAAATTTTGACCAGTTCGGAGAACCGGCAAATACCACCTCTGGCTGGCCCCCGAGTGGGGTGGGAATGGAGATTTTGCAGTATCCTTCCCCTACCATGCCCACCAAGCCACACTCACCAAGCCATACCATGCCCACCAAGCCACACTCACAGAACCGGCAGTAAAAAAAATTGGATTTCACCCCTAATGACAACTGTAATGCGATTACTATATACTCAAAAGTGGAAAACTTTGTCAATATCCACAACAGAGGAATGGTTGGTAAAGATGATAGAACTTGCCAAAATGGCTAAATTAAACTAACCTCCTTGATTAGAAAAAAATGATATCTACATTTATGGTTGACTGCAAACTCCTAATAGACTTTTTACATAAAATGGAAAAAAATGTACTTATGATTTATTGCTTGATTATTACAACCCCCTCCTGGCTAGTAGCTTTCTTTTATAACTTTGTAATTGTACTTATATTTGTTTCAAAGGAAACCAGAAACTTCTTCCATTTCTTTTTATACTTTCTGTACTTTTGTCTTTTCTCTCATCTACTTTTACTTATGAGTTGGTGTTAGTTTTTCTGCTCTTGGTAAAACTTTCAATAAAAATCTATTTTTAAAAAATCCAAAGAAATGGCAACTATAAAATAAAGAGCCATGAGGTAAAAAGATGTCTGCTTCTTGGGAGGATGGGGGGAATGAGAAATTTAGATGAACTATAATAGTGTGGAGACACCACACTGTCAACAAAGGCGGCTGTTGTCAAGGCCATGGTTTTTCTAGTTGTGACAACAGACTGTGAAAAGCTGGACATCCGAAAAGCTGAGTGAAGGAAAATGGATTCCTCTGAAAAGGAAATTGCTGAGAATTTCTTAGATTGCAGGAAAAATGAAACATTTAATACTAGATGAAATAAATCCAGTCTGCTCACTGGAAGCACTTAATAATGAAGCTAAAGCTTATATATCCTGTAGAGGTAAAGGTTCCCCTCGCAGATATGCACTAGTCATTCCCAACTCTAGGGGGCGGTGTTCGTCTCCGTTTCTAAGCTGAAGAGCCAGCGATGTCCAAAGACGTCTCTGTGGTCATGTGGCCGGCATGACTAAACGCCAAAAGCGCACGGAACGCTGTTACCTTCCCACCAAAGGTGGTCCCTATTTTTCTACTTGCCTTTTTTACGTGCTTTCGAACTGCTAGGTTGTCAGAAGCTGGGACAAGTTACGGGAGCTCACCCCATTACCCAGCGCTAGGGATTCGAACTGCTGAATTGCCAACCTTTCGATCGACATGCTTAGCGTCTTAGCCACTGAGCCACTGTGTGCCTTTATATTCTGTATACATAATAGGGGGGGAAATGAATCACTGAAGATGATCCCAAGGCTAAGAAAAACAGAAAGCCGCTGAAAACAAAAGTAACAGAAGACAAGATGTTTATATTGCATACAATCACTTAATACAGCAACATTTGGCTGCATTATCTATAAAATGCATAGCCAATTAATTAGTATTCCTGTTAATTTTATGACTAGTACCTGTCTACACATATATAAGTTTAATTATGTGTGGTCATTACCCACAATAAATATTCCTCTCCTCTCCCCTTTCCCCATTCCTATTTCTATATGTTACAAGGGAAACTTACAAGTAGTCACAAGCAATTCTAATGAAATGATGGCCATTGGGTTGCAAACTCTGATTTGGGATCATATAGTTATGAGAGCACTTAAGTCAGTGGTGAAATCCAATTCTTTTTACTACCAGTTCTGTGGACATGGCTTGGTGGGCATGACATGGCTTGATGGACATGGCTTGGTGGTTATGGCAGGGGAAGGATACTGCAAAATCCCCATTCCATCCCCACTCCTGCGGGAAGGATACTGCAAAATGCACATTTCATCCCCACTCCTGGGGGAAGGATACTGTAAAATCTCCATTCCCACCCACTCCAGGGGAAGGTTACTGCAAAATCCCTATTTCCTCCCGATCAGCTGGGACTTGGGAGGCAGAGAATAGATGGGGGCAGGGCCAGCCAGAGACAGTATTTGTCGGTTCTCTGAACTACTCAAAATTTCCACCACCGGTTCTCCAGAACCTGTCAGAACCTGCTGGATTTCATCCCTGATTTACAGTAAGTCCTACAGAAACTTTCTGTCTGATGAATAACAATTAGGTCTGAATACAAAAGTACGGTACCTGGTTTTACAGGAAACATCGCTTTCTCTTAGTCTTACAATCTGGTTCAAGGATGGGACCATCCCCCAACTTAAATCAAGCATTCCCAGTTTCCAATTTAAAAAAAAAATCCAGCAAATATTCAGCGATAGTCAATTGCTCTAACTCTTCTACCCAGGAATTACGCATGACATAAATTGAAGCCAATTTCTGAGTGCCTCATCTAGACAAATAGTGGAGTCGTTTTTAGTTTTAAAAATATTTCGGAAATGCTAATAAGATGAACAGCAATTCCCAGCAGAGAGAGCAATTCGTATGTTTCTACTAGACTTCAAGTAAAGGCATTAGGACGCAAATTCAGAACTTCCTTGCCAAGTATAGAAGCTGGAAGAACCAGGAGTTTGTTCAGAAAGGAGACCACAAAACCTGAGTTTCTTTATAGAAACGTGTTGAACCTGTAATTTTTTTTTAGCTCATTCCTTCTGCATCCTCTTTCAACTGCACCCTGCTATTTTAACAAAATAACAGTTGGAAGGGACGTTGGAGGTCTTCTAGTCCAACTCCCCAGCTCAAGCAGGAAACCTTATACCCGTGATGGCGAACCTATGACACGCGTGCCACAGGTGGCACACGGAGCCATATCTGTGGGCACACAAGTGTTGCCCCAGCTCAGCTCCAGCACACATGTGCATGCCAGCCAGGTAATTTTCTGGCCTTCCGGGCCACTGGAAGTTGGGAAACGGGCTGTTTCTGGCCTCTGGAGGGCCTCCGGGGAGGTGGGGAAGGCTGTTTTCAATCTCTCCAGGCTCCTAGAAAGCCTCTGGAGCCTGGGGAGGCCAAAAAAGGGGCGTACCAGGCCCATCGTGCCATCACGTGCCAAAAGCAGGGGGAGCGCAGGGGGCCACGTGTGCATGCATGGGGCTGGAGTGCATAGAATTATGGGTGTGGGCACGCTCATGCCCGACCCCCCCTGCGTTCCCCCCACTTTTGGCACGCGATGGCAAAAAGGTTAGCCATCACTGCCTTATACCATTAAGGACAAATCTCTTCTTAAAAACTTCCAGTGTTGGAGCACCCAAAACTTCTGGAGGCAAGTTGTTCCACTGATTAATTGTTCTGTCAGGAATTTCCTTAGTTCTAGGTTGGTTCTCTCCTTCATTAGTTTCCATCCATTGCTTCTTGTCCTGCCTTCAGCTGGTTTGGAAATTTGGTGTGGAATTAATCTTAAAATCAAAATAAAATGAATTGCTTGGATTTCTACAGGGATATGATCTAGCTGATCATTTTTGATCAAGTGCCCTATTTGATTTAGCAAGGCACAGATCTCTCACTTACACAACACAGACCATTTATCAGTGGTTGTTCACCAAGACCAATTGTTGGTTTTTTTCCTGTTAGTTGTAAAAGCTCAAAATCGGTACACAACCAATATTTCAGTGTACATGAGCATTGGTGGTGCAGTGGTTAAAGTGCAGTATTGAAGGCAAACTCTGCCCCCAGCCTGGAGTTTGATCCTGGCGGGGCTCAAGGTTGATTCGGCTTTCCATCCTTCTGAGGTTGGATGAGGACCCAGATTGTTGGGGTTAAGATGCAAAAAACGCGTCAATATTAAAAACTGCCCAGAGATTGCTATGAAGTGGTATATAAACCTAAATGTTATTGCTATTCAGTGGTGGGTTCCTCCCGGTTCGGCCTGGTTCGGCCGAACCGATAGCGGTGTTGATTTGACATCACCAAACTGGTTCTCTTTGTTCAGAAGCTGGGCCCTCCCACCCCCGCATTATTCTTACCTTTTATTTGGCCCCGCCCCCAATCTATTCACTGCCTCCTGAGTCCCAGCTGATCGGCTAGAAGGAAAAAAACTGTTTAAACTCTTGCTGCGGGACTTCAAAGGACCGCCCTACAGCTGATCAGTGTTAAAAGGCAGTGTGGTGGTAGACCAGTGCACTCAAAAAACAAATGGGTAGACCGGTGCCTCCAAAAACAATGGGTAGACCAGAACACTCCAAGAACAAATGGGTAGACCGGTACAGCTCTGCAAGCAGTTAAAGACCAGTACCTCTGCTAAATCCTAAAGAATTGTCACATGACCATCAAACCACGCCCACAAAATAAGCCATGCCCACAGAACTGGTAGAAAAAAATTTTGGAACCCATTCCTGTTGCTATTGCTGTTGCTATAGAGCCTTGGTGGCACAGTGATTCGAGTGCTTTACTGCAGGCCATTTCTGTTGATTATCGGCTGCCTGCAATTTGGCAGTTCAAATCCCACCAGGCTCAAGGTTGACACAGCCTTCCATCTTTCCAAGGTCAGTAAAATGAGGACCCAGATTGTTGGGGGCAATATGCTGACTCTGTTAAACCGCTTAAAGAGGGCTATAAAGTACTATAAAGCGGTATATAAGTCTAAGTGCTGTGGCTATTAAAGTTCTCCTTCTGCAGTACAACACAGAACTTCCTGCTACAGCCCCATACCTAACAATGCCTCTTCAGCCGTAAGTAGTGTGTTGGGAAGAGGCAACACAGAGGCAACTGGATTAAAAACTGCCTTTTCCCCTTGCAATGCGGTTTATTCCTTTTAACCACAGGCATCAGCTACTAACCATGGTGATGAAGAATGAGGAAACTTGCATCATGGTGTCATTATGCAAATCTTGCCCTTTTGAATTTGCATTCCAGTGTTGGGCACGAGTCCATAAATCAAGGCATTTATGTCATGATGCCATGGCACACATTTTATCATTTTCTCCTCCTTGCTCTCTCCCATCCCTACGGAGGCTTAGATTTTTGCTCCTCTTGCTTTCCACTGATGCAGTGAAAGTCGTTTCTCACACGGTGAAAAGTAAACAGCTCAAAACTGTCCGTTGTCTGTCGATTACCAAGAAAAGGAATACAGGTAGCCCTTTGCTGATTTACAACAATTCATTTAGGTGACCGTTCGAAGTTAAAATGACACGTATGACCTTTTTTCACACTTACGACTGTTGCAGCATCCCTAGAGTCAGATCTGATCAGATCACAATAGAGCTGGAAGGGACCTTGGAGATCTTCTACTCCAACCCCCTGCTCAGCGGGGAGATCCTATACCAGTGATGGCTAACCTTTTCAGGACCGAGTGCCCAAAGCATGTGTGTGTGTCAGGGCATTGATTGATCCCATCCTGGCTCTGGGATAATCGTACCCCGGTTTAGAGGTTTGGACCGTGGCTTCTCCTCAAAAGCATACTTTAAGAAAATAAAACCCAAAGAAGTATTTCTAAGAAAACTCATTTTATTGTAAAAGTAAAAATAAAGAATAATTCTTGCTATCTAATTAATGAGCTACATCTTGGCAGCGTTCCTGCCGGACCTCTTGGCAGGGAGAACAAAGGAGGTAAGAAGAAGGAATGGAATGAAAGGAATACAGAGGATGCGCAGTAGTTAGTTGCTGATAACGACTTGGCAAAACTACAGTAAGTCTATTAGTCCAAAAATGAGAGCTCAGCTGGGAAATACAAGAACGCAGTGACAGTGTGTGCGTGAGTACGCAGGCATGCCCAAACCTCCAAAATGCAATGCGCACGGGGCACTGTGCATGCGCCCCACCCCTGCACATGTACCTGTGGGCCCCTGTATGCATGTTTGCGCAACCCCTACTCACATGCTCCACCCCCCGTGCTTGCACAGCAGAAACCCGACAACCAGATAGCCAGCGGGAGGCACACATGTATGCGCGGCAGAGCTGAACTGGGGCGACGGCTCTTGTGCCCACAGAGAGGGCGCTGCGTGCCACCTGTGGCACGTGTGCCATAAGTTCGCCATCACGATCCTATACCATTTCAGACAGGTGGCTGTTCAGTCTTTTCTTAAAAACCTCCAGTGATACAGCACCCACAACATCTGAAGGCAAAGCTATTCCACTGATTAATTGTCCTCTCTGTTAGGAAGTTTCTCCTTAATTCCAGGTTGCTTTCCTCCTAGATTACTTTCCATCCATTGTTTCTTGTCCTGCTCTCTTGTGCTTTGATAAATAAATTGACTCCCTCTTCTTCGTGGCAGCCCCTCAAATACTGGATTACTGCTATCATGTCACCCCAGCCCTTCTTTTCTCTAGACTAGACATGCCCAATTCATCAAGATTCAGATGCTTTTTGCCAACCCTGAAGTTGGCCAAACCCTGGCCATTTTCTTTTTGGTACTTTTCTCTAGGGAGGCTTCTCTTTCTCACTGCTTCAGGGCTAACACAGCCTGGAGTGATGGGCCCAGGGAAGTGGGTGTAGAGATAGCTGTGGTGTTAAATAAAATTCTTTCCCCTGGGAATCAAGGACGTTGGTGCAGGTCATGGTGGATTGTTCCCGGTTCTGTCCAGTTCTTGCGAATCAGTAGTAAAAGTGGCAGGAGGCTCCGCCCACCCGGGCAGACGTCATCATGGGTGATCTACTGTATGCATGCATGTGCTCCCATTGCGAACCAGTAGTAAAGGTAAGTAGAACCTACCCTTGGTGCAGGTGTTTGAAATGTGGAGACTGAGGTCATCTAGCAACTGGACTGTATGCTGGTTGGACCATGTGACTGGAGACTCTGGGGGGAAGTGACAAAGTTTTACTTTTAATTGGGTGTAAAACCAGCGGGAACTTAAAGCCTGTTTTTCACCAGGAATGTGCCAAATTGATATGTCCCAATAAAACGTTCTTTGAGGAATTTGCCTGCCTCAGAGTTCTTATTGAATGGGATGTATTACTTGGAAACTTGACAGCTTGGCAACTGTTTCATATTTATGACAGTTGCAGTGTCCCAGGGTCATATGGTTTCCTTTTGCGACCTTCTGATGAACAAAGTCAATGGGGAAGCCAAATTCACTTAACAACCATGTTACTAACTTAACAGCTGCAATGATTCACTTAACAACTGTGGCAAGACAGGTTGTAAAATGAAACAAAATTCACAACAACTGTCTCGCTTAGTAACAAAAAGTTTGGGCTGAGTGGCGGTTGGACAAGATGCCATTCTAGCTCTCAACATAGCAGAGGTAGAGAAAGAGGTGCTAGAATAGAATAGAATAGAATAGAATAGAATAGAATAGAATAGAATAGAATAGAATAGAATAGAATAGAATAGAATAGAAT
>WNWU01000029.1:7629329-7648115 GCA_012654045.1 Ptyas mucosa
GGAGGAGGAGGAGGAGGAGGAGGAGGAGGAGGAGGAGAACTTCAGCAGTTGTTTGCCTTCTTTCCAGTATAGGAAAATTTTGTGAGACTTTGGCATCTACATCAGCCCTGTTGTGAATGTATCCTCATGTTCACTGAATGGCAAATGTGCCTTTGTTCTAAATGTCAAAGAATGACAATATGTTGGCCAAAAAAGGAGTTTTTGGAGTTGCTGGAAATATCTAGGGCACATTTACATGCAATTTATACTTGAGTCCTTTTGTATTTGCTCCATCTCTAGACATGGGGAAATTACATTATAACAAATAATGCTTATCCAAGTCAGATAACAACTTAAAGTTTGAATTCGCATGTTGAACTTGACGGGATTTAATGTTGATTGGGGCATTTTATGATTTAATACGTTGTGTGGGAACTCAGCCTGTTTGGTAGTTTGATTCAATGTATTTTTCAAATGCAGAAACTACTGTAGGTTAACTTAGTAAAAATTTGGTTGTCTGAACATAGTAAGTGCATATTATAGATCATCTTCCAGTATTTGAAAGACAGAAAAATGGCAGAAATCCACTTTTTGGTTTAGCCCCACTTTAAGACATCGGCACTTTTATTGGTTGTTAAACCTATCCTTGATTTTTGTTACAATCCTAAACCTACTGAACAGAGAATAAATCTCACTGAAGTGAAAGGAGATATTGTTTGTTAAATTAGGCAAAGATTATGTCAGAGTTTCTTGCAAAAATCAAATCCAGAAGCACACACAGATAAACTGATTCAGCAGGATTCATTAACTTCTTTATATACATAATAATAGATGAAGTATTTACAATACCAATATCAAAGTTCTTCTTCAATATAGTAGCAGTTACAACACAAGGCAGGAGAGAACAGTTAGTTTCATTTTCAGCAGAGCAGACAGCATGCACACACTGATTTCAGTTTTGTTTCTCTGCACAGAATCAGAAGCTGCAGACTATGACACACCCTGGACCCAGTCTGTCTCAGCTCCCAATTGGCTGACTTAGTTGCTATGCCTATTCATTGGCTGACCTTGTTACCATGTCTTCCCAGTCATGAATATTCTAACAGATGATATCATTGATTGCCAATTAAAATTCAACTTTCTCACCTTTATGACAGCCCCATGGGGAATTTGCATCTTTATTTTGACAGGAGACGAAAACATGGGTGGACTTCAGAGTTCTTGAATATTTCTAGCTCTGGATTGACCTGTGGATCCTTGGTGTTTTCTGAGCTTGAATTTTTGCAGACACTTCATTATGTTTGCAAACCCAACTCCCTTCTACCACTGATGATGTTACCTAGTTGGGTAATGAAACATCTACAAGAAGACAATCAAGCTCAGAAAGCACCATAGAGCCCTCAATAGCTTCATTCCAAGTAGGGGCGGGTTTCAAAACCCATCGCTACCAGTTCGCTCGTGAGTGTGTTCTCGTTCATGCGTGCAACACTTCTGCACATGCACAGAAGTGTCCGAGTGAGTGGGCAGAGCCTCCCACCACCGCCGCTACCGGTTTGCCCAATCCGGGGTGAACCAGTAGCAACCCATCACTGATTCCAAGTGATTAAAGGGGTGGGAATGGTATCTTGCTTTTTTACATTTCCACCCTGGTTTCCTACTTTCCTTCAAATTCAACGCAAAGATATTATGATGAATCTCTTCTCAATTTAAAAAAAAAGTGAGACACCTGAAGTGATGTAAAGCTATGTAATTGGGGTTAATTCTGCACTATCACATGGCAAGAGAAGTAAGTCAAGTGGTAGTGAAGGTAGTTGAAACGAATTCTGTTACACTATGAATATATAGAAAACCAGAAGGCTCGCTTATCAACAGAGATGTTCCAGAAATTGGAGAGCTGATCTCAGGAGACTAATAATGATTCCATTTGTGTATAACTCCTCCAGGAAATAACTTGGGCAGTTGGAGTCCCTTTCCGACCTAAAACTGCAATCTCAGTTCAATAATTGTACCTTATAAGAGTGAAAGTGGTTCAGCTAAGCTGTGCCTTTCGTCAAATGTGAGGATTCCCACAAGTTAAACTTCCCACTGATTGGCTCCTTCCCACCAGAACTCAATGGGTAGACACTTCTGAGGCAAGCGTGCCCTCAGCTTTGATAGTCACCGTCTGCTTGATTGCTAATTATGAGACACACCAGTCATTTTCTGAATTTGGATTTGGAAATTCTCAGCTTACAGCTGTGGGTTAATATGTAAAAAGGAGGAGAATCATTCCTGTTGAGATACCTGGGGGTCTTGTTTCTCCCAGCCCTTGACATCACATTTTGGTGATGTGCCATTCACGTTTGCATCTCAAAGGCCTGGAAACTATGGCAACCATCAAGCACTCTGCAGTTCTAACTGGGAACCCTAGCAATCAGATGGCAGCATCTGAAATTGAAAAGCTGCAGCAAAATCATTTGGGAGACCTCTTCTGAAGGCTGGATGAGTAGAAGGTGTAACATATAGATATATATATTATTAATGAGATGGGGGGTCCTTGCTATTTGTAGCTCAAAGTTGAAATGAGAGGCTCTTGGAGCTCTCTGAGCTTGGTTGTTTCTTGCAGATGTTTCATTACTCAAACTAGGTAACATCATCAGGGCATTGAGGATGTTACAGAATTTGGGTAATGAAATGTCTGCAAGAGAGCAACCAAACTCAGAAAGCATCAAGGATGCTTTCCTTGTTACTATGAAAACTGAAGAAATAGGTCAGTTGGTATACTTGTGTCCTGCCAGTGGCCAGCAGAGCTGGCAGCGGAGTCAGACAGTGAGGAGGTTGGGGAGGAATGTGGACCAGTCCTGGAGTCTGGGGAAGGCTCAGATGAGGGCTCTGAGATAGAGGCAGAGAGGGAGCCAGGGCCATCTGGTAGTTCTTTGCTGCCTCTAGAGTCTCCGGAGTCTGACATCAGCGAGGCGGAAGAACAGTGTGAGCCTGTTCCTAGTGTGCGCATGCACAGAGCTGCAAGAATACAGGAACAATTAAGAAAACAGGGTCGACTTGGGAGTAAGGCTTGGAGATGATTGGCCCCTCCCATAAGACATAAAAGAGGAGTGAATGGGACATGAGCTTTTGCAGGAAGCAATTAGTTCATCTGGCCGATTCAAGATTTGAAAATTCTGTGGGTTTGTTTTTTTTTAAATTTGATTTATATGCCACCTTTCTCCGGAGACTCAGGGCGGCTAACAATGCGTTAAGCAATAGCCTTCATACTTTTGTATATATTCATACAAAGTGAGCTTATTGCCCCCACAATCTGGGTCCTCATTTTACTACCTTTGAAAGGATGGAAGGCTGAGTCAACCTCGAGCCTGGTGAGATTTGAACTTGCAGTAATTGCAGGCAGATGATGTTAATAACAGTGCTTTAGTCTGCTGCGCCACCAGGGCTCATGTTTTTGACTCTGCCAAGTTTGGCCTTGCCCTGCTTCTGGAAATTAGCTCTTTGGCAGCATTCCAAGTGAAATAAGTGGGTGTTTGTAAACACTCCCCTGAAAGACTGTTTGAGAAGCCTTTCGGAATGACAATAATTCACAGCCGTATGAATAAATAAGACTAAACAAGACTAAGATTGTGCTGTATACTTTCTAAGGAAGCCTAGGTCAGAACAATACCACTAATTAGCACTGATGATATCAGATTTGGGTAGTAAAATGTCTGCAAGAAACCATCCAAACTAAAGAGCACCAAGAACCCCTCATTTCAACCCTGAACTACAAATATTCTTCTTCGTCGATATATTATTAGTATATAACTTTAATAAAGTCCCCACAATGCCTGTCTTGTCTTGATTAGGATGATCCTCATCTACCTTGATAGCAGTGCTCTATTCACCTCATTCCCATGATGTTCCCAGAAAGAGAAGAATAAACATGAAGAAATGAGTTATTATTATTTATTATTATTATTAGTCATATTTCTATGCCGCCCATTCTCCGAGGGCTCTGGGCGGCTTACAACAATCGACAGTATACTAAATAGCATCTTGCCCCCAAACAATCTGGGTCCTCATTTTACCCACCTCAGAAGGATGGAAGGCTGAGTCAACCTTGAGCCGGTGAGATTTGATCCGCTGATCTGCTGAACTAGCAGTCCGCTGAAGTAGCTGCAGTACTGCACTCTAACCACTGCGCCACCTCGGCTCCAAGTTAGTTATAATGGGCTCACAAACTAAGATCAGGCTTCTTAGTAGGATAGTAGACATGCTCCCTGGAGCAGAAGTTACAACTCAAAATGTTGAGAGTTGGAAGAGCTACTCAATCTAACACCTAACGAGAGCTTAAAGCCTGTGAATTTCAGTCTTTTTATATCCAGGTGCCAATTTTAGTATGTATGCTGCTGAAGAGCTTTAACCCTTGCATGCTGCAAAGCTTTGCCAACTGTGGTTTTCAAAGGGAGATTCCAAAAAAATGTCATTCAATGAAGACCTTTGTCATTGCGAAGCAGGAACTAAAGAAAAAAAAAAACCCACTAGACACTTCTATACTGTCAATCTTATGAACTGTGACACAAGCTTATTAAACCTTTATTACCTCAACGTTCGGGTTGCCTCAAGTCCTTTTATCTTAGTTACTCCTAGCTGATCAAAGGGATGTGCTCTCTTACGACATCATCATCCTCATTTAAAAAAAAAAAAAGATGGCCAGATCAGCCAGGACCTTTCCAGAAATAGTTCAATTTGATTACATTTTTTAATTTACCTTTTGGTCTTACTATTAATCTTATTCATATTTTTATTAATCTCATTCTGCTATTTTGCTCTATTTTGTCAATGACTATAATAAAATATTTTTTCCTTTGATTACATTAGACCTTTGTGTGAATGATCCAGGAAAACCGTTGAGGATAATCCATCAAGGGTCAGCTGAGGTGAGATAAAAAGATGTTTGAACTGTCTTGATTAGTGAAGACTGAAGACTGAAAAACAGGAGAGGAAGTGAGATGGTAACTAATCTGTTACAGGGTTGTACAGGTAGTCCTCTAGACTTACAACCATTTGTTTAGTGACTGTTTGAAGTTACAGCGGCACTGAAAAATGTGACTTAAGACTGTTTTTCACACGGTTGTAGCATCCCCAGGGTCACATGATCAAAATTTGGACACTTGGCAACCAACGTGTATTTCTGACAATTACACTGTCCCAAAGTCATGTGCTCACCTTTTACAATCTTCTGACAAACAAACTTAATGGGGAAGCCAGATTGACTATACAACCATGTTACTAATTTAACAACTGCAGTGATTCACTTAACACTTGTGGCAAGAAAGGACAAAAAGGGGCAAAAGTCTCTTAACTACTCTCTGGCTTATCAATGGACATTTTGGGCTCAATTGTGGTTGTAAGATGAGGATTATCTGTACTTGCATGGAAGGAGTGCCATTAGAATTAGAATTAGAATTTAGAATAGAGTAGAGTAGAGTAGAGTAGAGTAGAGTAGAGTAGAGTAGAGTAGAGTAGAGTAGAGTAGAATATGAATAGAGTAGACTAGAGTAGAGTAGAATAGAATATGAACAAAGTAGAGTAGAGTAGAGTAGAGTAGAGTAGAATAGAATATGAACAGAGTAGAGTAGAGTAGAGTAGAGTAGAGTAGAGTAGAGTAGAGTAGAGTAGAGTAGAGTAGAGTAGAGTAGAGTAGAGTAGAATTCTTTATTGGCCAAGTGTGATTGGACTTGGACACCCAAGTAATTTGTCTCCAGTGTATAAGTTTTATTAATCAACTAAAACGATTAAAGGCCCGGAGACAAAAACATATGAAGAACAAACATATGAAGAGCCTGGTGGCACAGTGGGCTAAGTGCTGTTAAAAGTAGCACCTTAAATTTCCAGCTGCCTGCAATTACTGCAAGTTCGAATCTCACCAAGGCTCAAGGTTGACTCAGCCTTCCATCCTTTCTAAGGTAGGTAAAATGAGGACCCAGATTGTGGGGGCAATACGCTGACTTTGTATAAATATACAAAAGTATGAAGGCTATTGCTTAACGCATTGTTAGCCGCCCAGAGTCTCCAGAGAAGGGCGGCATAAAAATCAATTTTTTTTAAAAAAAATAAAAAATTGCAGGATTTGGGTTTGGCTAGTCTAGAGAAAAGAAGGATTAGGGGGGACATGATAGGAGTATTCCAGTATTTGAGGGATTGCCACAAAGAAGAGGGGGTCAAATTATTCTACAAAGCACCGGGAGGCAGGACAGGAAACAACAAATGGAAATTAATCAAGGAGAGAAGCAACCTGGAATTAAGGAGAGACTTCCTAACATTGAGGACAATTAACCAGTGGAACAGCTTGCCACCAGAAGTTGTAGGAACTTCATCACTGGAGGTTTTTAAGAAGAGACTGGACAGTTACCTGTTTGAAATGGTATAGGGTGTTCTGCTTGAGCAGGTCACTGGACTAGAAGACCTCCAAGGTCCCTTCCAACTCTATTCTGATTGATTGACTGATATTTTAAAGAATACAGTAGTGTCATGTATAGTGCTGTGAATATTTAAAAAGTCAAATAATTACAAAAAATGAAAAACGAGAAAAACAAACTCATTTTCAGAGAATCCAAAGGCTGTGCAAAGAGCACATGGTCTTACATGGATCCCGTTCTCACATGGTCTCTGCAGCCTCCAAAAATTATGTGAGAATGGGATGGGCTTTTTAAAATAGTGGATGGTCGTAGGTAAATGCTGGTGTAACCCCAAATGTCATGGCATGGCATCTTTGACATGCATGTCAGATTTGCCATCAGTAGCCTGTATGGACATGGAGGACAATGTTATTTCAAATGTCAGAAATCACCCTAGAGAAGGTGCACTTTTCTAAAGGAGCATTGCTTCACTGATGGGACCTAAAGAATAGAATAGAATTCTTTATTGGCCAAGTGTGATTGGACACACAAGGAATTTGTCTTGGTGCATACGCGCTCAGTGTACATAAAAGAAAAGATACGTTCATCAAGAATCATAAGGTACAACACATAATGATAGTCATAGGTTACAAATAAGCAATAAGGAAACAATATCAATATAAATCGTAAGGATACCAGCAACAAGGTTACAGTCATACAGTCATAAATGGGAGGAGATGGGTGATGGGAATGATGAGAAGATTAATAGTAGTGCAGACTTAGTGAATAGTTCGACAGTGTTGAGGGAATATCTAGCCATTGAAAAAACAAATCCCATATCAAATAGTATTGTTTGTCTTCCTGTTCTCTAATTTCAAATGTCAGTTTACTCATTTCAGCGCATTCCATAATTTTCTTAATAACTTCATCATCAGTAGGTATTTTCTCTTTTTTCCAATTTTTAGCAAATACAATTCTAGCTGCTAATTTAAAACATTCACAATTAAATATCTCAATTCTTTATTATACATTTCTGGTAAAATCCTAATAAAAATATCTCTGGTTTAAAGTCAATGTATTTCTTTGTCATTTTTTCTAACTATGTGTGGATTTTAGTCCAATATCTTTTAGCTTCTGGACATGTCCACCACATATGGAAATATGATCCTGGAGTCTGATGACATTTCCAACATTTCTCTGATTTATTCTTGAACATTCTGGCTATTCTCGCCGGAGAATAAACATCTTATTCAAATTCTCCTTATATGCTGTAGACATTGTCATTTTATAATTTTGCAACCACAATTTTTGCCATTTCTCTAAATCTATCCCATGACCAAAGTTTTTCCCCCAATGCTATCATTATTTCTTTAACTTCTTCTTCTTCCACTTTTACCTCTAATAAATAGCCATATAATTTTTTAATTACATAGTCATCGGAACCCATTAAGATTTTATCTAAATTAATCATAACATCATAAAAACCTTCTTGTTTAAAATCTTCTTCATATCTAGAACGTATTTGCAAATAAGAAAACCAATCCATCTTAAATCCTTGTTCTTCCAATTCTTGCTTCGATTTAAGTTCACCCTTTTCATCCATTAACTCATTATATCTAACAATTTGTTCCCTTCTAATTATTACTGAATATAAAAATGCTTCAATCATTGATACCCAGACTGGAATTTTCAAATAGTGTTGTTTTTTTATATTCTCCCAGTTTAATAATAAAGCCTCACATATATGATGTCTTCTAAAATACCCCTGTATTTTTGTTCCTTTATACCATAAAAAAGCATGCCACCCCATCAACAAATCATGACCTTCTAAATTCAATAATCTAGTATTTCTTAATGTTATCCATTCTTTGATCTACATCAAACTTGTCGCTTGATAATAGCGTTCCCAATTAAACCAAACCCCCCTCTCATTCTAGCATCTTGTAATAACTTTAATTTTATCCTTGCCTTCTTTCCCTGCCAAAAGTATTTTAACACCATTTTATTCAAATCTTCAAAAAAAAGTCTTTCCCCAATCTAATTGGAATTGTCTGGAACAAATATAAAATTCTAGGCAAAATATTCATCTTAATAGTTGATATCCTTCCAATCAATGAAAGCTGTAAGTTTTCCCATTTCGCCAAATCTGTCCCTATCTGCTGTTTAAGTTTATTATAATTATTTTCTTTAAGTGTGCTACATCTTGCTGTCAAATATATCCCCAAATATTTAACTTTATTTGTGACCTGCATCTTTGATATAGCCCCCAATTCTTCTTTATGCTTTATCAACATATTTTTCGTCAAAATCTTCATTTTATCTTTGTTGATTTTCAAGCCAGCTACTTTCCCAAATTCTCCAATTTTGTCTATCAGTGTAATTATTGATGTTAATGGATCTTCAAGAATAAAGACCGGATTATCTGCGAATGCTTGCAATTTGTATTCTTCTTTTCGAATTTTCATTCCTTTTATGTCTTGTTCTTCTCTGATACTTCTATTTAGCACTTCTAGTGTTAATACAAACAACAGAGGGGACAATGGACAACCTTGTCTGGTACCTTTTTTTATCTCGATAGAGTCTGTCAATTCTCCATTTATCATTACTTTTGCTGTTTGTTTATGATATATTGCTTCAATTGATTGGGTAAATTTTTTACCAAAGCCCATCTGCTCCATTTGAAGCAACATAAATCGCCAATTCACATTGTCAAAGACTTTCTGCGCATCTAAGAATATCAGAGCCATTTGCTTTTCAGGATGGGCTTCATAGTATTCCAAAGTGTCTAGAATTATTCTCATGTTATCTCTAATTTGTCTTTTTGGCAGAAACCCATTTTGATTTGAATGTATAAAATCATTTAAATTTCTTTCTGCAAGTATTGTAGCAAAAATTTTATAATCTGAATTGAGCAGGGATATAGGTCTATAGTTTTTGATTTGTTGTGGATCAGTGTCCTCCTTGGGAATCAATGTAATATATGCCTCTGACCATGACTTGGGTATTTCCTTCTTTGTCATCACTTCATTCATAACTTCTAAAAGTGGGAGACTCAAGGAATCCTGCAATGTCCTATAATATTCCGCAAGCAAATATGTAACTTGATGAGGTTACTCTGTGTGAAAACATTAGCAATGCATTTAACCCTGTTTAGTAAATTGTATGGGGCCCTTGCAATTCACAGCAAAACTATTTTCTCCTACCCCAGATGGCAAGGCTACATCTTGCTTAAGTTTTAGAAAGTGAGATCTCAGATTAATTATAGCAGAGACTTCTTAAAGCTAAGAGCAGTTTGGAGGACTTTTATTTTGCAAGTCTTCAAGCAGGAACCAAACAAGCATCTATTTGAGATGGCCTTCATCTGGGTTTCTATATTGCCAGGCAGAAACATTCTCTTCCATTTATTTTCCCAAACAACTCCCATTTAATTTGATGAAAGAAAATTCATTTTCAATTGGTCTGCCAGGGTTCCAAGTAACACCCCCAATGAAAGAAGACTCCGAGGCTAGAAGTTCCTCAAAGTTCCATTTTATTAGAGATGTCATATTGGCATATCTGGGAAAACCGAAATCTGAAAGCCCCCAGGTTTTCCCCACCTAAAGGAAAATCAAAGTCCCTTCCCCTCCACCCACATGTCCATCACATGCTCCACATCCACCATCCCAACTGGAGATGATCCCCCAGTCATGCCTTTCCAGGTGCAGGCTGAACGTCCTTGACTCCCAGAGAAAGGAATGTTGTTATGGCTATATATCTTCACCAACTCCATGCAAACCCGCTCCTGTTTTCCCACAGCACTAAGTGTGGCAGCCCTGAAGATCCAAAGAAAAAGATGGACTCCAGAGCTGACATGGTCTCCCAAAGGAGAGGCCAGAGTCAATATAGTAATGGATGAGGAACACTGAATTTTATTTTCATCCATTTTATCTTTTCCTCTTTTTTGGTTGCTCTTATACATAAATAGTATAGCTCTCCTTTCCTTCATTATATATATAGATCGATTAATAACACTATCAACTCTGCCTATTACTATTGCCTCTCTTCCGAGAGAACTTTATACTTTCAGTGAAATTGTCTCATTACAATCTAATGTTCTGACACTTGTTTAGCGATAAGTCATCAAGGAGGATAAGGGATATGGTGGCTCAATAGCTAAGACACTAAGCTTGTCGATCAAAAGGTCGGCAGTTCAGCGGTTCGAATCCCTAGTGCCACATAACGGGGTGAGCTCCCGTGACTTGTCCCAGCAACTGCCAACCTAGCAGTTCAAAAGCACGTAAAAAACACAAGTAGAAAAACAGGGACCACCTTTGGTGGGAAGGTAATAGCATTCTGTGCGCCTTTGGCAGTTAGTCATGCTGGCCACATGACCAGAGATGTCTTAGGACAGCGCTGGCTCTTCGGCTTTGAAATGGAAATGAGCACCGCCCCCTAGAGTCGGGAATGACTAGCACATATATGCAAGGGGAACCTTTACCTTTTTACCTTTACATCAAGGAGGATGCGTATGAATGGCCTGGTGTTCATTGCATAATGCTCCTGTCTTTGGTGGTTTGCAGTCTTCCTGACTTCACACATTTTTACTGAAGACATCAGAAGGGAATTTCATCCTTTGCTAATTGGTACATCCAGGAACCAAAACTTCACATCATCAAAACTTCAAGGTCTCCCAATTCTTCCCATGCATTCACAGATCCCAAATCTGTGCTGATTTGTATGGTAAGACGTTTGCTGCATCCTCAGGTCAATTTCAGTCTCTGCTCCCAACCTTCCATTCCATGGTCATGAGATGCTTTCCATAGATAAACCCCCACTGCTTCCTCTCAGCATCCATTCAAGAGCAATTACTCAAAAGGCTATTTGCTACATTGAACTCCCCCCTCCCCATTTGGGGGGTCTCTCATTGCTTTTTTGCCCACATGTACCACCATAGCTATGATTCAGATGCCTAGTGTCCGGCCCGAGCACAGACATGAGATCCAATTGAATCCAATCCTTTATTTCTTACATTTAATGGACAGAATCTTGCCAAACTAAAGCTATCACATTCTAACCTGCTAGATATATCCAGAGATAATGCACAATGTGATTGCCCTGATTTTTTTTTCCTCCCTTCACCTATTCAGGACAGGACTGCACAGTCTCTTAATCTGGACCTCTTTCTGTGGAAGATCTGGGTTGCCAAAAACCTCTCCCTCTGCTCCTGCAGGTGTACGTTCCATCACATCTAGGCAACGCAGGAATCAAACCCTTGAAGGTAAGAAAGTGGCTGACATTAAGATGCAGAACTGAGTTGTTACAAAAAAAGCCAAAGCAGCTTAGGAATTTGAGCACTTGGGAAACAGCTGCTTTGAATTACGGAGGCCATCCCCTGGAGTCTTTCCACATTGCTTGGTCAACCATGCAGCCTTATCGCCAAAGGGAGTTGAAAGCTGGGCAGAGTGATTGGGGGACTGCACTGCACTGTCACTCCTAGATAGACGCAAAGCATTAAGGTTTGTCTGTCTCTCTTCTCTGTTACCTAGACTTGTGCAGCTCGGCGGTGGCGGCTGCTGCTGCTGCTGCTGCTGAATATTTGTTGTTAAAGAACTAAAGTTTAGAAAAGGGGATTTTGCCGCATATATATGTGTGCCCCATTTTGGACAAACAAACGGAGGAAATTGGGGTTCCAGTCCCCCCTTTAGAGCAATGTTAAATGTAACATCCCATGCGTACAGAAAGTCCATTCAAATCACCCACACCACAGGCTAGCACTGACAAAACTGATATTTTAGAGTCCTCTATGTGCCGTGTTCATCTGTCAGGAGCTTTGGGTTACACAGGCGCTCAGCTGAGTCTAGGACCACTTTTATCAGTAAGAAGAAAATGCCCACAAAGAAAGTGGTTGGAGAAGCTGGTCTCCCTCACAACCAAAGTAGCACAGAGTTAAGTGACTAGACTGAAATGGGTGGTTCCAATCAAAACTTGTGGGCCAATTGGCACCAAGCAGATTGCCAACCCAAGAAAACATGAGAACATCTACCTGTTGTGGCCCACCAGTGGCCTGCGTGGATCATGGCTGATCCTGACGATGAGGAGGCTGGTGTGGGGTCATGCCAGCAGCTGGTGCAGCCGGCACTCGCGTCGGACAGCGAGGAGGCTGAAGAGGATGTGGTGCCAGAGGTAGAGACTCAGCCTGGGCCTTCTGAACCTCCAGAGGCTCCTTCAAGTGGAGAGAGCGAAGTGGAGGAGCTTCTCCTCAATGCTCGAGCAGGCAGGGCTGCCAGAAGGCAGGAGTGGCTACTCAGGGAGGTCTCCTTGAGAGTAAGGCTTGATAATTGGCCACTCCCTTAGCCTATTTAAGTCACACGCAGTTAGTAATTTCTTGCTGGAAACAACGTGTAATTATTACAGAGCATTTTGGAGAGTGAGTGTCTTATCGTATCTTGTTTCTGGGCTGGTTGCCAACCTTTGCCGGACTTTGTTTATTCTTGGTACATTATAACTTTGATAAGGACCGTTGGTGTGTGTCACAATCCTTGTGAATCCAGAGCTGGGGCAGAACACTACCATATATGGAGGAGGTACTTGCATCATTTCAAGTGCCTCCTACATTTATGCTAGACATTTTCCTGTTTTCTGGTAGTGTGATATGGAAAGCACCACTTCCACAATGAAACTCCCAAAGCTGGCTTCAGGCTGACAGTGAGACAGAAGTGATATTAAAGAGACATGTCCTTAAATGGATTATACGCTTGTTAGTATGCACGCATTGCTCTACCTCTCTAAACAATGATCTGAACCTCAATATGCAACATAAACAGCAAATAAGTTCCACGTGAAGCATCTGGGATGCTTGATAACTCAGACCGTCCATGGTCAATATTTGTCACTGGTACAATCTGTTAGTGATGCTACAGATTGTTTTCAAATCAAATGACTGCATAGATAATAAAGCCATTACCACCTGCATTAATGGTTTTCAACAACGGGGTTTTTTTAAAAAATTTGATTTATATGCCGCCCTTCTCCAGAGACTCAGGGCGGCTTACAATGTGCTAAGCAATAGCCTTCATACTTTTGTATATTTATACAAAGTCAGCTTATTGCCCCCACAAACTGGGTCCTCAATTTACCTACCTTAGAAAGGATGGAAGGCTGAGTCAACCTTGAGCCTTGGTGAGATTCGAACCTGCAATAATTGCAGGCAGCTGATGTTAATAACAGGGTGCTTTAGACCACTGTACTATCCAAGGCTCTTCTTCTTGTTTTTGGCAAGTTTTAGAGGCAGTTCTTCAAATCAGTCTTGTCTGGTCAGCTTTGATGTTTCTGTCAGGGAGTTGATTGATCCCATCCTGGCTCTGGGATAATCGCACCCTGGTTTAGAGGTTTGGACCGAGGCTTTTCCTCGAATGTATACATTAAGAAAATAAAACCCGAAGAATTTCTAAGAGAAAACTCATTTTATTGTAATGTAAAAATAAAGATAACTCTTACTATCTAATTAATTGGCTACATCTTGCCGGCGTTCCTGCCTGACCTCTTGGCAGGAGAACAAAAGGAGTAAGAAGAAGGATAATGGAGGCTAGAAAGGAATGCACGCTTGCACACTTAATACTGATAACAAAACTTGGCAAAACTACAGTAAGCCTATTAGACCAAAAATGACAGCTCAGCTGGGAAATACAAGAACGCAGTGACAGTTTCCTTCCATCTTCCATCCAAAAACATGGGCCTGGTGTCCACAGGGTTTTCTTACCCTGACCTTCTCACAACCTTGTGCCCTTTCTTTGGATGTATATGCAAAATCGCATGCATGAAATAAAATGATAAAATGGCACCGTGGCAGTGGTGGTTATCAGTAAGAAGAAAATGCCCACAGAGAAAGTGGTTGGAGAAGCTCAAAGTAGCACAGAGTTAAGTGACCAGACTGAAATGGGTGGCTCCAACCAATACTGGTGGGCCAGTTGGCACCAAGCAGATTGTCAACCCAAGAAAACATGAGAACATCTAGCACAGTGATGGCTAACCTTTTTGCCGTCGCGTGCCAAAAATGGGGGGGGAATGCAGAGTGGTTACGCACGTGCGTCCCCACACCCATAATTCTATGCGCCCCACCCCCCACACATGCGTGTGTGACCCCCCCATGCTCCCACCGCTTTTGGCATGTGATGGCACAGTGGGCCCAGTAGGCCCTTTTTTCACCCTCCCCAGGCTCCAGAGGCTTTCTAGGAACCTGGGGAGGGCAAAAACACCCTTCCCCACTCCCCTGCAGGCCCTCCAGAGGCCGGAAACAGCCCATTTGCCGATTTCCGGTGGGCCCAAAAGGCCTCAAAATCAGCTGGCCAGCTTGCACATGCGTGCTGGAGCTGAGCCAAGGGCAACGCTCGCGTGCCCACCAATATGGCTCCGCGTGCCACAGGTGGCATGTGTGCCATAGGTTCACCATCACGGATCTAGCATATATGGAAGAGGTACTTACATCATTTCAAGTGCCTCCTACATTTATGCTAGACGTTTTCCTGTTTTCTGGTAGTGTGATATGGAAAGCACCACTTCCACACTGAAACACCCAAAGCTGGCTTCAGGCTGACAGTGAGACAGAAGTGATATTAAGGAGACATGTTCATGGCAACCAGTAAGTAGGACATTTGAGAAAGGGCCCATTTGGTCTGGTGATTAAAGCACCCAACTAGAAACCAGGAGGTGGTAAGTTCTAGTTCTGCTTTAGGCTTGAACACTGGCTGAGTGACTTTGGGCCAGTCACTCTCTCTCAACCCAGCCTTCCTCACAGAGATACTATTGTGGGGAAAATAAGAGGAAGGAGTATTAGGTATGTTCACTGCCTTGATTTATAAAAACAATAAAGGCAGGATGAAAAGTTTTAAAACGTTTAAATAAATACCTTTTGGATTCTAGACTGCTCCCATTGGAATTTTTAGCATGATCAACAAATACTATCTCAATGCTTTACCTTCTACGAGAAGGTGACCTTTGTTTTTCATGATGACCAACTCCAAAGTAGGACTAGCCACTCCCAACTATAGAACACCGTCCAAGCTTCTATTTATTGTGAGAAAAACTGGAATTACCCTAATGAAAATCCATGTATCTCATTTGGGCACTCCAAATTGAGGATTAGAAAATATTTTGGGCAACTGCCGGCTTAAGCAGATGGCAAGCTGGCAGACCCATGAATATAGACTAAAATTCAAACAAGATGAAAGCCAATAATTTACTCTTGCAAAAAGAGGCCCCATTGGCTTCCTTGAAACAATGCATTGCTTAGACCTAAAGGGAGGTCAAAGTTTAGGATCACTATGTCAGGACATGGGGATTAAGATTTGGAAGATAGCTGTTGTAGCTGAAAACCATCACTTCCCCTTCGTCTGACTAACAGCCTGAGCCAGCCATGCAAAGAGCCAAGATTGGAACTTTAGAAGAATAATTTAAATTTATCAAAACCTGCTCTAGTCTCGCTGTCTACTGAAGGCAATGTTTTGGCTTTGGAAGAGCCAAACCCTAACAGATTTGAGTGGGCTGGGATTTAAATTTGGCGCTACAACAGAGAATGTTCCTTTGTAATTATAGGCAGATTTGAGAGACAGGGTAATAATTACAGAGGGAAATTAAGTGGGTTGATCAGATGGCAAATAGAAACTGTGAAAATGAGCAAGTCCTGGAATCCAGGGCCAGTAAACAAAGGTACCATGGAGAGAGAGAAAAGAAGGCACTTGGCAGCTGGGGCAGGGACAGCGCAGGGGAAAAACCTTGCTTTATATGGGTTTGCCAATCAAACAATGCTGGTCATCCATGGTTTATTAACAATGCTCTTTTTAAACAACACTGCAATTGAATTGGCTTCCCAATTTCCTAAAATCTTTCTTCTCCTATAATTGAGGCTTTTCTACTTTCTTGACATAGGTGCTTTCATTTTTTCTTTTGGTGACATTTTTGAGCTTACTTTAGCATTGCAAAGAAGCCTAGAAGTTGTGACACCTGTCCTTGTTGTGGTACAGCCACCTTAGCAGCTCACATAATGAATTGAACGAGTTCCCAGGTGAATTCCTTCAAGATGTCTTTCTCTTGGGATTTAGTAGAAGTGAAAGAAGCTGTAGACAATTGCCCGATGAATAACATGGTTAGTGTGCATACACACATATATGTCCTTTTGGGCTAGCCCATCGATAAGTCTAGAATGCCATATGTCTCCAAGAGGGTGATTGTTAATAGCACAATCCCCTCTCCAGTGATTTGCAGCCTCCATGGCTTCCCATTCTCAAATTCCAGGAAAAGCCATCTGAAATTTTTCTCACAGTCATCACTGCTAGGAAGAGTCTTGACTTGAGAAATGGTTAGAAGATTGTTTCCTTCACCTGAAGACTTCTGGAAAAATAGCCATCCGATTTCTCTAAATATATGTTTTGAATAGAATATCTTTTGCATCTGTGTTTGCACCAGTGCCAGATGAAACTTTCAGGTTAGAACTAGGTCATTCTTGTTCAAGTTTCGATCTAGCCATAAGGTTCACAAGTCTACCTTTGCCTGATGGAAGAGCTTCTTGAGTTTCTTGGAGGAAAGACCAGTCTGCCAATGCAGGCAATAAATATATGATCTGAACATGACAAGCAAAGCAAAAACTAAATTGACATGCTATATGTATCCAGCTCAGAGATGTGAAAATAAGCCTAAATTTCCAGTCATTGCAGAAGAGGAAAATCACAGTAAATATCCTGTTGTTGAAAAAGAAACAAAAGCAGATTAAGCAAAATAAAGATAGTAAAAATGGGTACAAATTGAAGTAACAGTTCAGATCTGCAGTTTGAAAATCACATGTCTGGCTTAGTCCACAGTTGCCCACAATTGCCCAGTCTCTCTCAGAGATTTTTTCATAGTTTCAGGAAATGCTAACTGCCTAATCAGTTATTGGATGGTTTCTTTCCATTATATTTGCTGAGCTGGGTAAATGAAAATTATTTTCTTAAGTGGATTATACACTTGTTAGTATGCACACATTGCTCTACCTCTCTAAACAATGACCTGAACATCAATATGCAACATAAAGAGCAAATAAGCTCCACATGAAGCATCTGGGATGCTTGATAACTGAGACCATCCATGGTCAATATTTGTCATTGGTACAATCTGTTAGTGATGCTACAGATTGTTTTCAAATCAAATGACTGAATAGGTAATAAAGCCATTTCCACCTGCATTATGTTTTTCAACAATGGTTTTTGGCAAGTTTTAGAGGCAGTTCTTCAAATCAGTCTTGTCTGGTCAGCTTTGATGTTTTCTTCCATCTTCCATCCAAAAACATGGGCCTGGTGTCCACAGGTTTTTCTTACCCTGACCTTGTGCCCTTTCTTTGGATGTATATGCAAAACCACATGCATGAAATAAAATAGTAAAATGGCACCGTGGCAGTGGTGGTTTGACGTGGAACAAACAGGCATAGCAACAGGCAATAAAAATCCCAGGGAGTAAATGAATTAAAATGCTTAGCCATACCGAAAGACTGCTGTAGGATCATCTGGGCTTAACAAACTCAATTAACCTAGCTTAAACCAGCAGCTGTTTTGGACAGTCTCCTAAGCTTTGGCTTGTTTGTTTTGTGACTCAGCATATTGTGCCAATCCAACCTATTTATTTTATTTATAATTCAATGTATAGTGCAAATCTAGAAAAATGAGTTAATTCAGTAACCAGATTGGGGAAAAAATTATTTGAATATAGCCATTGAATTATAAATAAGGAATGTGAAGATGAACATGGAAGGGAGCAAATAGATTTCCCCAGATCAAATTTCCACATTCCGGATATGACAAGAAGACCTGTTTCATTGCCCCATGATCATATGTTAGAGAACAGCAAAGAGAGAACCATAACTGAGAAATAGCATGCTAGGATGTGAGAGAAAGGCAAACAGGAAGAATGAAATAATCAGTCAAGTCACATCAACGTCCATATTAGATGAGAAAGCTAAGGGAGACATGTCAAAGTTGGTCCAAGGGCTGGAAGATTAGAAGTAGAAACTGAGTTTAACCACCAGGTATAAAGCTACAAGCCAGAGGTGGCCTGAAGGTCAGGTCAGAAGATCAGTTTGCAAGCCCAGTGAAACACATTCAGAGTCGTGAAAATTGGAACTTGTCCCTGGCAGGAGCATCAAAGGCAAACCAACTTTGACCCAAAAGAATTTCCAGAGTTTATTGGATTTGGGATCTCATAAAGAATTACCAGCAAGAGTATGGAACCCAAATGATAGAAAATATTCTACTATATATTCTAATTCAATTGTTTCAGTTTCAACAATACAGTTCTTATCCCTAAATTTACGAATAGTAGAATTATCGTAAAGTAGTGGATAATATAATTTAATAATATGATATATGATATATGATATATGATATATGATATATGATATATGATATATGATATATGATATATGATATATGATATA
>WNWU01000029.1:7648125-7658402 GCA_012654045.1 Ptyas mucosa
ATATATGATATATGATATATGATATATGATATATGATATATGATATAATATAATATGATATCTAATGTAATCTAATCTAATCTAATCTAATCTAATCTAATCTAATCATCTAATCAGTAGTGGACGCGGTGGCTCAGTCTTAACTCTGAGCTTGTCGATCGAAAGGTCAGCAGTTCATCGGTTCGAATCCCTAGTGCCGTGTAATGGGGTGAGGTCATGTAACTTGTGCAAACTTCTGCCAACCTAGCAGTTCGAAAACAGGTTTAAAAAATGGAAGTAGAAAAATAGGGACCACGTTTGATAGGAAGGTAACAGCGTTCCATGCGCCTTTGGCATTTAGTCATGCCGGCCACATGACCACGGAGACATCTTCGGACAGTACTGGCTCTTTGGCTTTGAAACGGAGATGAGCACCACCCCCTAGAGTCGGGAATGACTATCACACATGTGCGAGGCGAACCTTTACTTTTACCTTTCAGTGGAATTGCTATATAAATATCCTTTAAAATATTAGTCAAGTAAATATATTCTGATTAACAATAAGATTAGTCAAGGTCTTACAATTTAGCAATCTGTACTCTATTATGTTCCTTAATCAGGTTTTGGCAGATTCTTCATTTTATTTTAATTTAAATCCATTTACTGAGCAATCATAACAAACTAAACCTAAATGAAAAGTTAAACCAAAAACAGCCCATCTAATTCCGTGAGAAGCTACAATGTACTGGCACTTTAGTATGTTGAACTAAATGCATCAGAGATTTTCTTAAAACAAATCTTGCAAAATGCATGCTCAGTTCCCTTAGTCATTCTGTGATAGGAAAATGTTCTCCGCCTCCCAATTTCTTTTCAGTGGAAAATTATTTTGACCATTTCATATCTGACCTAGAGATTTTTTTTTTTTAAAGAGCAAATCATCCATATTAAAAAAAGGGGAAATTATTGGCTGCATCTGATAGTGTCACATTTCAGTATATCAGAGATGGCAAATGTTTGGGCGGGGGGGGGCGGGAAAGACACATTTTCTATTTGGAAAGTGAGTCAACGAGATCAACGAGCTCATTTGATCTGACCTCATCACAGTTAAGATCGGTGATAAGAAAAGAAATGAAAATGTCATGAGGATCACTCTCCTTATCTTCAGCAGCTCCGTGGCAGATATTCTGAATGGCAGTCCTGAGGATAAAAAGTGCTCTCAGCTGTTCAATATGCTGATGCAATCATCTAGCAAGGGTCTTGCAGCCAATAAGACGTTCTTCAAACCCAGTGATGCTCCTTTCCACTGCAATGCAGTGAACGTTACCATTCAAAAGGCTTCCACCAGCCTATCTTTAATAAGAATTATGGTAGGAAAGAAAAGGTTGGGAAAAGAAAGAGAAGAAACTGAGAAGACACAGGAATGATAAAGACGAGACTGGTCAATTGTACTCTAGATGTTTGTGTCACCTGAACATCTAACATGGCATGGAGTGTCCTACCTGCAGCTAGAAGTAAATGTCACAGCATTACATCTGACAGCTTCTCTGGAGGAGCAAATTATTCTTCCAACTATGAGTCAGCTGAGCATTTCCAAAAATGCAAAGGGAGCCATATCAATGTTCTGCAAATGACTCATTACTAAAAAGGCAAACGGAAGATTAACTGCATTCCTATATAGGACTCATCTTCTTCATACTGATTCAGAGATCACTGAAGTTTGAAAATGGAGAGTATGTTGACCTGTGTTTGACCTACTTTTTCCATTTCTTGGCAACGGTGGCCAAACCAAGAGCTTCTTTCAGGATTCAGAAACAACAACTAGGCCTAAAGAGTGTAGACAAAACCATAGAAGGATATTTGTTATAAGACATAAAGTACGGAGAGAAAGGTAAGAGAAATATTACACAAACACATGCAAATTCTACTGCTTCAAGGCATCAGATTATACCCGAGTGGAGCACTTCCTAGATCACGGATGTCAAACTCGCAGCGTCATGTTGCCATCACATGACATGTCATGATTTTTTTTCCTATTCACAGAGCTGGGGTGGGTGTGGCCCACACATGATGCATCCGGTCCGCCAGTTTGACACCTCTATTCTAGATTTATTTATTTATTATTATTTATTTATTAGTCCAATTTATATGCTGCCCTTCTCCGTAGACACAGGGTGGCTTACAATGCATTATAGCAATAGCCTGCATAATTTTTTTTGTATATACCTGTTTATTAGGGCTTTCAGCCCCTCCAAGCGGTGTTCTTTTTTATACAAAGTCAGCTTATTGCCCCCCCCCCCAAATCCGGGTCCTCATTTTACCCACCTCGAAAGAATGGAAGGCTGAGTCAACTTTGAGCCTGGTGAGATTCGAACTTGCACTAATTGCAGGCAGCTGGCAGCTAAGTGCTAGCACTTAACAGCACTTTAGTCCGCTGCACCACCGAGGGTCTTAGATGGTCTATGCCCATGATTGCAAACTTATGGCACATGTGCCACAGGTGGCACACAGAGCCATTTCTGTGGGCATGCAAGCCGTCACCCTAGGTCAGCTCCACCACACATGCAATGTGCACCTTCCGCTGGCCAGCTGATTTTCGGGTCTCTGCTACACATGCGGGAGATGCGCGCACATGCCCATGCCGCACCTCCCCTCCCAGGAGTCTCCACCAGCCCGTTTTGGATGCCAGGTAAGTACAGGGCTCATGTGGAGGCTCTGGGAGGGTGAAAAACGGGCCCCGGAAGTCTGGAAATGGGCCATTTCCAGCCTCTGGAGGCTTCAGGGAGGCCTGCTAGGCCCAAAACAGGGTGTGGTGGGGTCGCGTGCACATGTGTGGGGGGTGGGGGAGCATGGGGGGTGCCACATGCGCCTGTGTATGGGGGCAGTGCTTGCGGGGGGCATTGCATTATGGGCTTGGGCATGCATGCGCATGCTATCGCGTGCACACGCACACTTTTGGCACCCGAGGAAAAAAAGGTTAGCCATCACTGGTCTATGCTGAAGACCTCCAAATAACCGTTGCCTTTTATATCTTACATTTCACTTTGTTGTGACTATAATTTTCTACTTGGGCCAAGAAGAGCCTTATCTGAGTATTTTGCATCTCTTTCTGTCACTTTTTCTACATTGGGAGAAATCCAAGTTCAAATAGATGCATGGAAAGCACTACTTTTCACCTCTTAAAGTGTGGTGAAAAATCTGGCAGCCCATTACACCACTTCACTCAATCTTCTGAAGTCCCAACACAGCCTTAGAGTTTACTATTACGGCTATCATCAGCATGGCTAACTGAGGAATTCTGAGAGTTGAACTCTGGATTTCTTGAAATTGTCAGGCTGAGAAACACTATTTTAGAGTGAACCATTATGGCTACTGTTAAGGAATAGCCCTCGAGTAGCAAGGGTGTGCACATGAAAGCAGTTGAGAGTAGTTATGAATAAGCACAATCACTACACAGATAAACTGAGTCGTGTTTACAGTTTACATTCAGGAAAAATAAAGCACAGGAAACAATATCAATATAAATTGTAAGGATACCAGCAACAAAGTTACAGCCATACAGTCATAAGTGGAAGGAGATGGGTGGTGGGAACGATGAGAAGATTAATAGTAGTGTAGACTTAGTAAATAGTTTGACAGTGTTGAGGGAATTATTTGTTTAGCAGAGTGATGGCATTCGGGGAAAAACTGTTCTCGTTCTGGTGTGCAGTGCTCTATAGCGTCATTTTGAGGGTAGGAGTTGAAACAGTTTATGTCCAGGATGTGAAGGGTCTGTAAATATTTTTACAGCCCTCTTTTTGACTCGTGCAGTATACAGGTCCTCAGTGGAAGGCAGGTTGGTAGCCATTGTTTTTTCTGCAGTTCTAATTCTCCCCCAAAGTCTGTGTCTGTCTTGTTGGGTTGCAGAGCCAAACCAGACAGTTATAGAGGTGCAGATAACAGACACAATCATTCCTCTGTAGAATTGGATCAGCAGCTCCTTGGGCAGTTTGAGCTTTCTGAGTTGGCGCAGAAAGAACATACTTTGTTGTGCTTTTTTGATAACGTTTCAATGTTAGCTGTCCATTTTAGATCATGCGATATGGTAGAACCTAGAAATTTGAATATGAAATTAGGTATACCCAATTAGCCTATAGTGATAGCCACTAACTTAGATGGCTGTAAAGGAGAAACAGATAAATTCTTGAAGGGCAGATCTACCCAATGGTTGTTTATCTGAAGCTTCAATATTCTGGAATGGAGCAGGATGTCTTCAAGTCCCAATTGGAAGGGAATAGTGGCAGAATGGGTATTTCTCCACCGCCTGCTAGTGAACGTCTTGGAGGTGTGTCAGTTGCTGTGAGGAACAAAGTACAACTTGGCCTGATCCAGCAGGACTATGGTAATCATTATCTGATGGTTTTTTGATCAAGGAAATGGAAGTTCCAGCCACATCTACTTAGATTTTTGCACAGACTAATAAGAATTAATCTCATTTCCAAGGCAGATTGAATAAACGACTTTGATGGTAAGAAGCTTAAGGGAGCAAGTAGGTCTTAAGTTATTTAAAACCATGGAAATGTTCCCACCAGACAGAAAATATTATGTAGAACGGCAGAGACTTTGAAGAAAGAGCAGAAACTGGCATTTTAGTTTGTTCCAAAATTACAGAAAGGCCTTTTTTACAAGGAAGGTTTTCATTCTCAGCTTTTATTTGGCTTTCTTAAGCTCTTGGGGCAGGTTGATTTGCTGATACTTTAAAACACACTAGATCTTTGAAATAAAGCCAGAGATTAGTAAATTTAATTTTCTCTCATTCAGAAACAAGCTAAAAGATTAAATAAAGGTTATCAGTTGGGATAGCCAAAGGTCTTCGCCACTGTTGTTGTTTACTATTATTGTACATACAACAGTGTGAAATCACAGCTGCCAGATCTTTAACTGATACTGGCTTTCATACGCAATCAAAGGTATTATTTCAATTTGGCACTTCCCAACTCCAAAACAACTTTGGGCAGTTCACACATATTTTTTTTTCTTTTAAAGATAATAGGAAACAAGATAATACAGAACAAGAGACAACAAGAAAAGAACAAGATCGTGAATCTGACAATACCAGAACATACCATATAGATTTATAGAACCAACATCCAGGGAGGGGCTCCATCAGGTGGGAACCATCTGGATCTCAAGGGCAACCTCAATTCAGAGGGTAGGTCCTGGGATAGAAGAGAGATACTTACTAGATCTTAGTGGGTGACATTGGATGAATCTGGACATGCTATCCTTATCAGTTCATACTGATTCTGTAGCTACCATGGGCACTTATATCTTGGAGGATCTCTCATGGACTATGAATGTTAACGTGCTTGTGAAGAAGGCACAGAAGAGGCTGTACTTCCTGAGAATGCTCAGGAAGATAAATCTATCTCAGCATCTACTTCTGTCCTACTATCGCAGCACCATTGAGAATGTCCATACGGCATTCTTGCATGGTATGAGAGCAGCTCTGTAGCAGACAAAAAAACTCTACAGAGAATCATTAAAACTGGCCAGAATATCATCGGACTCCAGCTACCAGCCCTGGATGACATCTTCAAATCTCGCTGTTTGAGAAAGTTGCATAACGTTCTCAGAGACTCTTCCCATCCTGCTTACAATCTTTTTGGACTGTTGCCTTCTGGCAGAAGATACAGAACAATGAAAACTCAGACCACACGTTTTCTGAATAGTTTTTATTCCAGAACTATAATTGCACTCAACAATGAACTAAAGGGCCACCATCAGTGAGCTGTTGGACAGCATGACTTGGTCTGTTGTGTGGATGTTTGGGTGGTTTAGGAGTGGGGAATTGTGGTGGGTGGGATTGTGTTTGGGGATTGTTATGTGTGTTGGACCTGGTCTTTGGGTGTCAAGTAAATTTCGTTGTATGTGTATACTGTGTATAACATACAATGACAATAAAGTTTATTTATTATTTAAAAAAAGAACAATTGAACCAAAAAAAATGTGGGAGGGCATTTAGATGTTGTAGAAACTCAGTATGGAAGAAATGGAGGAGCTTCAAATGGGATCTACAACAGTGTAGTCATGAACAGCAGAAAGCTTCTGTGGTTATCATATACAGCTTCTGTATTTGCATTTGCTCATAACAACATTATCAGCACCATCCCATTTGGCAGCTGTTCTTTCTACCAAATGATGAATCTCTTGACTTTTTTTTTAAGATACAAATTGCTGTTACATGTCAGTTTTCAAATTCAGATCAGTTTAAATGCTGTTTCAGATCAGTTATCACTCTGAGAAATATTATATGCCAAAGAAAGTTAATTACATTGCTGACAGGTATCAACTCCTGGAAAAAAAAATGTCAGATGCCCCAATGCTAAAGTTAAATATTTGGCAAAGTTTTGTTGTTCATTAGATTTGTATCCTCCTTTTACTCCAGGAACTCACCTTGGCATAGAATACATTCCTTTCTCCCATTTTCCCTCTGATCATGATAAATTTGGTTTAAGGAGTATGACTGGGCCAAAGTCATTTTGTGAACTTTCACAGCTAAGGGTGGAGTTGAACCTTTATCTTCCCACTCACATCCTCAAAATCAGACCATACTTGGGTTTTGTTTTGTTTTTGGCTGAGAATTGTGGATGCTCCATCACTGGAGGTTTTCAACAATAAACTGGATAACCATTTGTCCAGAATGGTATAGGTCTCCTGCTTGAGGAAGGGTGGACTAGAAATCCTCCAAGATCCCTTTCAGTTCTTATTTTGATTGGCCTAATTTTTTTTATGATTGACAATAATCTAGACATTGGATCTCCCTGTTTCTAGTCCAACATTTTAACCACAACACCAGTGGCCCTTAGCTGGGAGAGGAGGACTGGCTCAAAGCCACCTTGGGCTTCTGTGATGGAAGACTAGAAGTGTGGTCTCTCCATTCCAGAGGTCTTCAAACTTGGCATCTTTAAGACTTGTGGACTTCAACTCCCAGAATTCTGGGAGTTGAAGTCCATAAGTCTTAAAGCTGCCAAGTTTGGGGACCTCTGCTTCATTCCTTATCTCATCATTGGCATCCTTCAGTCTCAAGAGATTATGGTATCGTGCTCTGGAAAGAGGTCCTAAAACATCATCTAGTGTGACTAAAAAGGCTGATTCGAGAGTGGCAATCCCTTCCACACTGAGGGCAGATACATTCTGTTCCCTGCCCAGCCCCCAGATTTCGTTGGTTCCGGGACTGCCTCTTTGCCTCAGCCTGCCGAACAAGTGTCTCTTCGAATTGGAGAAGGCCATGCTGTGTCTTTAGCCTCCAAGCTGAATGATCGGAGGCCAAGTTTTCCCAGTTGTTAATATCCAATCCCAGGGCCTTTAGGTCCCTCTTGCAGATATCCTTATATCACAGCTGTGGTCTCCCTCTGAGCTGCTTTCCCTGCACTAATTCTCCATACAGGAGATCTTTCGGAATCTGACCATCAGCCATTCTCACGACATGCCCCATGTCGTGAGAATGTAGTAGATTCCTTATCTACTATCTTTAATAATGCCTCTGTGGCACTTCTCAATATTCATTCTGTTTGCTAAAATTATACAGAACATTTCAACAAATAATCCACTTTAACTAGCATTCACCTAGATATCCAGGCTGAATAAAGCAACAAGCACGAACTGTTGTCACTCAGCGTGACAATCACAGCTGTGATCCTAATGGGGAAGCTTATCTTCCAAAAAAACCTAGAATTTGAAGGAATTCATTCTGAGAGTGATAGAGGCCTTTCTTTGAATTTTCTTGGATGTCGATGGGGAATTTCACCTCTTGCTCATTTTGGTCCCCTAAAAACTACCCAAGGAAATAGAGGCTTGCACTCCTAAAGAAACATTATATTTATAAAGCATCTTTGGGATGCTATGTTTTGAGAGTGAAGAGACCCAACCAGTTCCCCAAAATGTAGTGTCTGTGTCATGGAAGAATTAGCTGACTGGATATGGGTACATTAGCCTTGGTTTTATTTGTCCTTCTGCCTTTTCTATAATTTTGTAGATTTTACTGCCTTCCGTCAATGGTGGTGCTAATTCATTCCATTCAAATATGGAGCATCTAGCAAAGGCAATCTCTTTTCAGAAAATTCACAGAATCCAGCAAAGGAGTTTCTCCAAATGCATTTATCACTGAACATAGCTAAGCAACATCTCAGAAGAAAAACACCTATAGTTTTTGATGTTCCCTACAGGGTATAAACTTAAAAATAATAATCTGAAAAAGATGTTCTCAAAAAGTGAACATTTCTGTCTTGAGGGATGGTGTAACCATTAATGAATTTGTTTCCTTCATGTTAACCCCCTCTGTGCACTCTTCAAAACTTAAGGGTGGAACATCTTTGCTTGTTATTATGAAACTAAACAACAACAACAACAACAAAATCCTTCCACAACTACTAAAAGAATCCTTTTTATTGCAAGAAACAGACACAGAGAAACCTTGCAAACATTTTATGTGTGCTCGGTTCTAGAAACTATTTTGTATACTCACATTTTTAATATAGTAATGTTGAATTAGAGGTTGTAAACTCAATATTAAGTATGGACATAAAAATAAAAAAGAAATGGAGTGATAAAAATGACCATTTTTTTAGTCACAAGTACAAACAAGGTTCTGTGTTATTTAATAGTATTGAAATGCTATTCAAGAAAAGAATGTGTTCTGTAATATATTTCTATAACCATATGTATATTTGAAGCTCCTCATCCTAACTTTCCATAATATACAGAATTTCCCCAGTAGATTGGATTTTATTTATTTATTTCTGTAATTTATATAGCCACCCAGTGCACAAAACAAACATTTATTTATATATTGGTAGCTATTTAAATATAAATATATTTATTTATATAAATATAAATGTTATATCAAAATTTATATACCTATGTAATGTAAATATAAACAATTACTTTTTATATCTCTTCATTATTTATAAATAACTCACGGCAGCAAACATATCCAATACTCGTCCTTCTTATTCTCCCCACAACAACACTGTGAAGTAAATTGGGTTGAGAGTGAGTGACTCACCCAAAGTTACCCAGATGGCTTTCGTGCCTAAGGCAGGACAAGAGTCACCATTTCTGGTAATTGGCCCCAAATCCCTCAGCTAGCTTTGGTACCTAAGGTGGGAGTAAAATTCACAGCTTTTTGATGTTTGGCCCAAAATCACTCAGCTGGCTTTGATGGCTGAGGCAGGTTTAGAACTCCTTGTCTCCTGGTTCCTAAGATGATACCGAATAGGCTAAGCATAATCAAGCAAATCCATGTGATCTATTTAGCCTATTGTGGGTATACAAACAGAGGGTTCATAATACAAAAAATGCAATAGAAATGTTTGTACATGAAATGTTTGGCTTCACTTTCCTCCCTTTCTTTCTCCTTTTTTGTTAAACATTGAAATGTCACACTTCGTAAAGAAGTTCAAACTGAAAGCGCTGAAGCTGACCGACTGCCCAATGAATACTGAAGTGATATAATGTCAATAAAACAAAGTCATTTTGTGAATTAAGTTAGTTTTATTCTTTACTTTTAAAGGCCAGGCACTTAAAAGAACTTTTAAATGGCATCTTACTCATATTTTCCACCCTACTAACACTGCCACCCTGTGAAACAAGTCAAGACTTCTTCCCATCCAGCTGAATTCCTGAGGACTTGATGATAAAAATTTTATTTGATCTAATATGATGCTAAGTTTTGGTCACATAGAATAGAATAGAATTTTTATTGGCCAAGTGTGATTGGACACACAAGGAATTTGTCTTGGTGCATACGCTCTCAGTGTACATAAAAAGAAAAGACACATTTGTCAGGAATCATAAGGTACAACATTTAATGATAGTCATAGGGTACAAATAAGCAATCAGGAAACAATATCAATATAAATCGTAAGAATCCAAGCAAAAAAGTTACAGTCATACATATAAGTAGAAGGAGATGGGTGATGGGAACGATGAGAAGATTAATAGAAGTGCAGACTTAGTGAATAGTTTGACAGTGTTGAGGGAATTATTTGTTTAGCAGAGTGATGGCGTTCAGGAAAAAACTGTTCTTGTGTTTAGTTGTTTTGTTGTGCAGTGCTCTATAGTGTCGTTTTGAGGGTAGGAGTTGAAACAGTTTATGTCCAGGATGCGAGGGGTCTGTAAATATTTTCCCAGCCCCCTTTTTGACTCATGTAGTATACAGGTCCTCAATGGAAGGCAGTTTGGTGGCCATTGTTTTTTCTGCAGTTCTAATTATCCTCTGAAGTCTGTGTCTGTCTTGTTGGGTTGCAGAACCAAACCAG
>WNWU01000029.1:7663402-7674018 GCA_012654045.1 Ptyas mucosa
TTCCCCAGCCAGCCATGCTGGCTGGGGAATTCTGGGAGTTGAAGTCCGCGCGTCTTAAAGTTGCCAAGATTGGGAATCCCTGGTGTACAGTGTACATTGTACAGTGGCTTCTGCTCCTCCTTCATCACTCCCAGGCATTACCAAGCAGAGAGATAAAGAGAGGAAGTGATCTGCAGGCATTGTTAGTTAGGAACCTTGAGCTGAACTCAATTGGAATGATTGCATGGATTTCTTCAGGCCGTTTTCTTGGCAACCACATGGACACGGTGCCGTGTTTCCTTCTACATTATATTTTTCAAATTCTCAGCATAGCCATCCATCCTGGAATTATCTGGAGGTCTTCCAACCAAATTCTCATCAGGTGCATTGTTGCTTAGCTTCTCGGGTCAGATATGAATTGCCACCTGCTGAAGCTACATGGACATAACCATGTATTTGTAACTGCACTGAAGTAACAACATGATCTTCCTTTGGGATATTTTTTTTTTCCTGAGCTAGCCTCAAGTGACTAAAAAGCTTGTCCCACATCCAGACTAGAATCTGCATTTTCTCGGTCTAAGTTAGTTACCAATTGCTTTGAGAATTATAGATGGAACCATATCCTTCATTCTTCTAGAAGAGTATTTTCTTTGCTAGTGCCAGAAATCCAAATAGGTGTGGCCATTGGAAGATGCAGTCCCAGGAAAACTGCAGAGTCTGAACCTGGGGAAGGTTGCTTCTGACAGCTTGGAGCAGTTTTCATATAGCTCAGCAGAATTTGGGGACTGAACTTGAAAACGTTTGCATGCAAAGCATATTGTCTGTCCTACGTTAGGCTCTTCTCTTGCTACAAGGGCAACTTCACTATGGCAATTTTTAAGCCTCATTAATCTAAAATCATGGGTGGAATTTGCTTTGGATAACACCTACTTTCGTTGAGCCAGCATTGCTCACTATTTGTATTGACCAGAGATAAAGCTGAAGGATTGAATCTTCTTTACAGGGAATTTGTCCATCTATTCATCTACTTACCTGTCATCCTTGCCTTCTGGAGCCAGATGTCTGGCTCCAGAAAACTCTGTCAGAAAAAAAAACCCACTGAAACATGAGCTTAATGCACTGGGAAAATTCTAATCAAGATAGTAAAGTTGTATTTAGAAATAATTTATATCTGTTTAAAGAGACAATATTATTCAGATACAGGAAGCATCTTCCGTTAGCATAGGAAATAAGCTTCTTGCATGTCTCAATTTTCTCTTTCCATTTCTATAATTTAGATTCAAAGCTCAGAACAGGTATCTGCAAACAATATTGCTTCTTCAGTAAAGAATGTGACAGATGGGAAGTTAGACTGGTTACATAGGTATGGCATTTAACAAAGGTATCATTTATCAGTAACTTTTTGAGACACATTTACATAGACTTGATTCATCTATGACATGCCAAATAATGGTTTGCATAAGTAGGGATTGTTGAATAAGCCACAATTGACTACATTCCAAATATATTCAAAGCTATAAACTATGTTATTAAAACACTATGACAATCAGAATAGAAATAGCTTTCAGTATTCTGATCATATAGGGATAAATAAATTGGTATTACCTTTCCTGTGACAGTAACAAAAGGTTGGGTCCCACAATTAACACTATTCTATGCTATTTATGCATTGGTAGGCACATCCACTTAATTAATAAAAATGAGTAATTAACAGCAGTACAGCTGGGTTAAATCAAGTCTCCTTTGACCCAAATCAAGGGAGTTGGGGATAAAGTGTTTGAATTATATTGCTACTAAGATAGGCTTTGGAGTCCTTCTTTCCCCATGCTTAGTTTAAAATTCAAGACATTGTTCAGTTAAAGGCCTACAAGTCAAAATTTCCCACTTTTCTGGAAAGCTGTATATCTAATTGGGTTGCATGTGAAGTTCATGCTACTGTTTGATAGCTCTCTACTGGGGCAAGAATGCTTTAATATTTATACTTTGAAGATTCAGTCTAGTTCTTATGGAGCATGGAGTGACATCTCTAAATTAAATCAGAACACAGTATAACAGACTTGGAAGGGATATTGGAAGTCTTCTAGTCCAATTCCCTGTTCGAGCAGGAGATCCTATATCATTCTGGACAAAAAGTTGTCTAATCTCTTCTTGAAAATTTGCAGTGATGGAGCATCTACAACTTCTGGAGGTAAGCCATTCCACTGAATAATTGTTTTCGCTGATAGGATTTTTTTCCCCTTAATTCTACATTAGATCTTACTTTGATAAGCTTCTAGCCATTACTTCTTGTCCTGCCTTCAGGTGCTTTGGAGAATGATTCAATCCTCTTTTCTCTGTGACATCCCTCAAATACTGGAAGACTGCTATCATGTCATCCTATCTTATCATGCTATCATGTCACAAGAAGAGACTGGACAGCCACTTGTCTAAAACGGCATAGGGCGGACTTCCGCTGTTGCCGTCAGCTGTTGCCGTCAGCTGTTGCGGACAGTCCTTTGAAGACCGCCAGCCCGATCGCCCGTAAAAGAGCTGTTTCGGCAACTGAAACGGCTCGAAAAACTCCGAGACGTAAAGGGCTTGTGAGGAGAGCCAGCAGCTGCAGGTAGAGTCCCCTGTGAGACCCCCAGAAAGCTTTTCCTGCTTCTGGGGAGTTAACAGGGTGGGACTCCCTATCCACCCCGCTGAAGCTCCGGACGACTGGGAAACTCTGCTTCAAAGCAGAACAAGACAGCGCGGCAGCATTACTAATAACAACGAAAAATAAGGAAGATTTCAAACTTCTCACTAAACAGCAAGTATTGGAAGCTTTTTGGACTATTTTAAAGAGTTTTTAAAGTGAAAGTAATTTGGCTCTGAGAAAAGGGGAGGAAAAAAAATGGCGCTTGTTTTCAGTGGAGAGAGCTGAAAGCGAAAGTAATTTGATTACTGTATCCGGCTACATTTTAAAGTAACAAATCCAGCTGGAAGAGGCAGAAGTATCCAAAAAACAAAACAACATAAAATAAAAATACCAATTGACTTTTATAGACCTGATTGAATCTGGAGAACTTTTTGGGAAAAGTTGCTAGAGTTTGTGGAAAAGGAAGATCCTTAAGAGGTAAAATGGCAACAAAGCAACCAGGGGGGGGGGGTTCCCCCACACATAAACAGAAACAGCCTCAAACAGCGCAGTTGCAATCTCAGACAAAGGAAGAAAGCCAATATGATATTATTATTAAAGAAATTCAGAGATCAGAGAAGGAGGTTAAAGGAATGCTTCAAGAGAAATATGATTCAGTTAAACAAGATATTCAAACAGTGGTTAAAGGCCTGTCTGAGGTAGTGTTGCAGATTGATAAAAAAGTGGAGAATCTTGCCTCAGAGATGGAGACCAAATTCAGAGCTTCTGACTCAAAAATTATAGAAATTGAAGAAGTTACACAAAAAATGCAAAATGAGATTACTATGATGCAATTTCGATCAATGGAATATGCTATCAGATTGAGAGGTGTAAAAGAGAACACCAGGGAAGATCTTAGGAAAATTTGTGCAGAGGCTTTGGCAGTTATGTTGAAAGTGGAACCAGATCTGGTTTTGTGCAAGATGGACAAGGCCTACAGAGTTAATTCTCGTGTGGCGGTACAAAGACAACTGCCTAGAGATGTGGTTATATATTTTACAGATAGAAGAATGAGAAATGAAATCTTGCAAAATTCTTTTGTTACAACAGTTCAAGTTGATGGAAGTGAGATTGGAGTTTTTAAAGAACTACCACCTAAAATGTTAAGAGATAGAAAGGATTTTGGATTTTTGGTGACAGAATTGAAAAGACAGAACATACAATTTAGGTGGGATGCCCCAATAGGTGTAATACTCAGGCTGCGAGGAGTGAGATACCGCCTTAACACTATTGAAAAAGCAGAAGAATTTTATTACAACGTTTTGAAAGCGGGCTCTCCTCCTCCACGCACATCTTCACCAATAGATAAAGAAGCTCAATTACAAGCTGAGATTGATCAAGAAACAGAAGCACAAATAAGGCAGTCGCAAAGGGAGGCAAGAGAATTAATGGGAGCAGTAGGTGGTGTTGTGGTTGACCCTTTTGCACCATTTGAAGCTTCTCCTTTGGAAGAAATGTCTAAAACTATCACAGAGGAGGCGATGGCTTTGGAAGTAACAACATCCAAAGTGGAAGAGCAACGCATAACCAGAGCAATGTCTAAACAAATGAAGCAACAGCAGCAAGAATATATAAAGCCACAGCATGAGAAAAGACCTAAAGATAAGCAGCAAGCTGAAGTCATGGGAGGAGCTAAACCGAAGATTGCTACCGTAGGAGAGAATCTTCAACAATTGCTCTCAAAACTTCAGACAGGATCAAATGGCACTTAAATTTTTGTCTTGGAATGTAAACGGATTGAATTCTCCGCAAAAAAGAAGGAAGATATTTCACTATTTGAGACAATTTCATAATGATGTTATCTGTTTACAGGAGACTCATGTAAAATTGCAAGATCAGAAATACTTGATAAATTCAAAATTGGGAACGCAATTTGCTGCTTCAAATCTGGAAAAGAAGAATGGAGTGGTGATATATATAAATAAGAAACTTGTAGCTAAAATTATAGAAGCAGATAAAGATGGAAGATATATTGCAGTTGAAGTTATTACAGAAGCTGGACCAATCTTGGGAATTGGTGCCCCAAATCAACAGCAGGAAAATTTTTACAAGTTACTTCATTTAAAAATTCTGGATTGGGACTACTCAAACATTATAATAATGGGCTACTGGAATGGAGTAATCCAACCTAGATTGGATAAAAAAACCACGGCCAAAATAGGGAATAAATTACCACAAGCTTTTTTTGAACTGAAAGAGGATTTGGAATTGAAAGATATTTGGAGAATTCGAAATCCAAATGAACTGGACTTTACTTTTTACTCAGACAGGCATAAATCCTTTTCCAGAATAGACTTTTTTCTCTTAACTTCTAATCTACTCTCTAAAGTAAAGAAAATAAAGATATTTCCTAGGACTTTGACTGACCACAGTCCGGTCTGGATGGAAATCGAGATGGGTAAAAGAGAAAGAAGATCTTGGAGAGTAAATGAGAATTTATTTAGATATGAAAAAAATATAATTGAACTCAAAAAGCATTTAAAGGAGTTTTTTTAAATTTAACCTGAACAAAGGTACCCCTATTGAAACAGTTTGGGATGCAGCTAAAGCATATATGCGGGGAGTACTAATTCAAATGAATTCTAAACACAGGCAGAGTCAGCAGAAGAAAAGACTACAATTGGAATCTGAGATAAAAAAGAAAGAACAACAATTGATACAAAAACCAACAGACGGAAAATTGCAAATGGCTATAAAACTTCTGAAGGATCAATTTCAAATATAGCAAATATATCTGCTTATAGCAGACCAAACGGCAACTAACTTACAATTTGCAAAGCATAATACCTTTTCCAATGCTAACAAACCGGGCAGGTGGTTGGCGTATACTTTGAGGAAACAAGCATCGACACGAATTATTGATAGTACTGAATATGCTGATAAAGAAGTTTATCAACAAGATCTAATTAAAAAAGCCTTTTTGGAATATTATACTAAGTTATATGCTAAAGATGACATACAGAATAACATCATAGATGAATATTTAGAAAACAAGAGAATCTCAAAAATTTCAACGATTCAAAAGAAAAGCTTGGAACAATTGATAACAGTGGAAGAGATTAGTTTTGCTATAAAACAATTAAAAACAGCTAAAGCTCCAGGGACGGATGGCTTAACTGCAATTTATTATAAAACTTTACAGGAAGAAATGATTCAGCATCTTAAAGATTTATTTTGTAATATACAACTAGGAGGTAAGATACCTTCCTCATGGAAAACAGCTTTTGTTTCATTGATTCCAAAAGAAGAATCAGGTCCTAAGAAACCAGAAAATTATAGACCAATATCTTTATTAAACACAGACTATAAAATCTTTGCAAAAGTACTAGCCAACAGATTGATGCCAGTTATTCAAAAGATAATTCACCATGATCAAGCAGGATTTATTGAAGGCAGATATATGAAGGAGAGTGTTAGGCAAGTCATAGACTTAATGGACTATCTAGATAAGAATAAACAGATCTCTGCAGTGCTGGTGTTTTTGGATGCAGAAAAAGCCTTTGATCGAGTGAATTGGAACTTTATAATTAAGACTTTGGAAAAAATGGATTTGGGGGAGCGGTTTATACAAGCGATTGGTGCAATCTATCAAGAGCAATATGCACAACTTATTATTAATGGATGTTTAACATCGAATTTTAACATACAAAAAGGCACCAGACAAGGTTGTCCATTATCCCCGTTATTATTTATTTTAACTCTAGAAGTCTTACTCAACGCAATACGGGATTCGAATTCCTTGACTGGAATAGTTATAAGGCAAAAGGACTATAGAACTAAGGCATTTGCAGATGACCTGGTTGTTACCCTATCACAACCTATGAACTCAATAATCCAGATGAAAAATATCATAGAAGATTATGGCATGGTATCCGGTTTCAGGTTGAATCAGAAGAAAACTAAAATGATTGTCAAAAATCTGACAGAGAGCAAAAAAAAGGAACTGGAAAGAATGGCAGGCTTCGAGATTGTTTCAAAGGTCAAATATTTAGGAGTACAAATCACAGACTCCAATGCTAAACTGTTTCAAAATAACTATGAGGCTCTGTGGCAAAAGATACAAAAAGATATGCAAAACTGGAAGAAACTGCAGTTATCACTGCTTGGAAGAATATCAGCAGTAAAGATGAATGTTTTACCTAGACGGATCTTTTTATTTCAAATGATACCGGTGCTTAAATCAGACAAACCATTGCTAGAATGGCAAAAAGGACTGAACAAATTCATTTGGAATGATAAAAAGCCAAGAGTTAAATTGAAAATAATGCAAGATACTCGTGAGAGAGGTGGTCTTAAACTCCCAAACCTTCGACTATATTATGAAGCAACTGCATTGATACAATTAAGTGATTGGTTTGGGAAAACTAAGACTGACTTGTTGAATATAGAAAGTCATGACCTGGTTTGGGGTTGGCATGCATACTTATTTTATGATACCAAAGTGGATAAAGTGTTTAACAGTCATCTACTTAGAAATGCCTTGCTGAGAGTCTGGAGAAGGCACCGAACTAATTGGGATTATAAGATTCCGTTTTGGCTGGATCTCGCTGATACCATGTGGAATACAAATATTAAGTCACTCGGGGGTTTCTTATATAAAGAGCTACTTTACTTTGAAGAGGGCAGGTGGCGATTGAAGACTTTGGATATGCTGTTGGAAGAAGGGAAATCGTTGACTTGGTTGCAGTACAATCAATTACAGATGAGATGGAAAGAAGATCAACAAACTGGTTTAATGGAATATGAAGTAGAATTGGTTGAACAGATAAAGCGGACAGGTCCAATGCATATTAAGAGAGTTTATAATGTTTTGTTAGAAAGAGACTCAGAAAATGAGCTAGTTAAAGATTGTATGACTAAATGGGCACAAAATTTCTCTCAACCAGTTATGTTGGAAACATGGGAAAAAATATGGGTTCAGAACGTTAAATTTACACAGTCACAAAATTTACGAGAAAATTTTTATAAAATGTTTTATAGATGGCACTTAGACCCCAAGAAATTGTCTTGCATGTACCCTAATGTGCAGCCAAAATGTTGGAGATGTGATTGTTTAGATGCTACATATTATCACATCTGGTGGACCTGCAGGAAAGTGAGGGCTTTTTGGATAAAAATCTGGTGGGTTATGCAAAATGTTTTAAAGAAAAAAATACAATTTTCTCCGCAATTTTTTTTATTGGGTATAGTTAAAGACTTTACACTGGGTGAAACTAAATTGATTTTGTATATGGTGACAGCAGCTAGGTTGTTGATTGCCCAACATTGGAAGAGTGATGTTTTACCGACGGTTGATCAATGGACCCAGAAGATGGCTGGATTTGCAGAAATGGCAAAGGTTTCAGCTTTTTTAAAAGATCAGACGCATGAGAAGTATATACAGGAATGGAAATTATGGATTGAGTATGTACAGAATAAGTATCAGACTAGAAAATATTATATCGCTTTTAGCTGAGATGATTATGTTAGTATGTTAGTAAATATAGAAAAAAGATATGGAAGTTTGAATAACATATATATTGTTTGGGAATATTAATATTGCATATAATGGAAGTCAAGGGGGGGAGGGAAGAGGGAGGAGGGGGAGGGTTAGGGTGGGGATGGGAAGGATTTATATATTCTTTTTATATGTATTCTACAATCTGTGGCTAGGGAGGGGGGGAAAAAGGGGGAAAATTTGTATTGTTAAAACTTTTTCAATAAAAAAAAAATAAAACGGCATAGGGCAAGGAGGTCAAACTTGCATTGTCACATCATCGTCACATGACATATTGTGAGGTTTTTTCCCCCCTTCACTAAACTGGGGTGGGTGTGGCCAGCATGTGATGCATCTGGCCTGCAAGCCATGATCGATCATGTGCAAAGCGCATCGCGATACAAACCGGTGTTAAAACTGATTAGAACCCACCACTGTTCAATACCCAAATAGATCTTGGCAGCTTCACTTGTACCAACATGATTACTCTGCTCCATTTTTCATATTTTTTTAAAAAAAACCTTCAACCCCCAAACTATTAAAGGGGAATCAAAGGCTGTGTGGCAAGAGTTTTATTGGGTGAACAGAAAGAATTATAGAAAGTGAACTTCTAAACTTCTAAACTTCTAAACATGTTTTTTTTTTAATCCCTTGTTCAGACCTTGATTTTAATTCCTGGAAATGATTAGATGCATCAGAAAAGTGGGAAAAAACGATCTGTGTATAGGAGAGAAAGTCCAGCTGTGTTGAATATCAAAAATTATTTGAAGTTTTAAAAAATGAAATACAATCTAAGCAAGAGTCTGTATTTTAAAGGAAAATGTTTTCTGGTCTCCAAAGAAATCAATTGTGTGGGCCTTACATAAATATTGATTTATGTAACACAGTGCAGGTTGTCTAGTATGAGTGTGGACTTGTATTTTTTTTTAAATAGAAGGTGGATGATTAAATAGCAGCCTGGAGCTATTACATCTCTCTAGGCCAAAGTACCTCCTTAAGCACATTTGACTAACTGGTTTCACAGTTCCTTTCCAAATCTTATCAAAAATTGAGTTGTGTAGCCAATTTACTGTGGGCAACTACGATTTAAATGCAAAAAAAAAAATAGTGGGCCTATTTATACACCCATCATTGGAAGATATTTATCATTAAGTGGGTTTTACCCCACTAGTTATGACCAATTTTAGGGGGCTCATTTCCATTTCTTAAGCCGAAGAGTGTCATTGTCTGAAGATGATTCTGTGGTCTTGTGGCCGGCATGACATCACATCAGAGCACAGAGAGTAGAGTGAATCACAGAACGCTGTTACTTTCCCGCAAGCTTATATGTGGTACCTATTCATTTACTTGCATTTACATGCTTTCAAACTGCTAGGTTGGCAAGAATGGTAAGCCATTGCTGAAATAAATGCATAAAGTGTAATGGGATCAGTTACATTAATTACATAAATATTCCCTTTTCACACTGGCAGATCACACATTGGATGACTTTGCCCCTTAAAATAAATGAAATAAGTGTATAATGCAAACCAGTCTATTAATGCAGTTCATTTATTTCACATGGCATATTCTGCAAAGACCATGCAGTCTTAGCCTAGGTCAGTGATGGCTCACCTTTTTGCCGTCATGTGCCAAAGCAGGGGGGAACGCAGGGGGTTCGTGCACATGTGTGCCCACAGCCATAATTCAATGCACCCTACCCCCCCCCCCCGTGCATGCACGCACTTTTGGCACACAATGGCACGGTGTCCCTGGTAGGCCCGTTTTCACCCTCCCCAGACTCCAGAGACTTTCTTAGAGCCTGGGCAGGATGAAAACGGCCTTCCCCACGCCCCCAGAGACCCTCTGGAGGCCAGAAATGCCCTGTTTCCCAACTTCTGGTGTGACTGGAAGGCCCGTTTTTTGCCCACCCCAGGCTCCAGAGCCTTTCTAGGAGCCTGGGGAGGGCAAAAACGGCCTTCCCCATCCCTCCGGAGGCTGGAAATGGCCTGTTTCCCAACTACTGGTGAGCTGGCTGGCACGTGCATGCGTGCTGGAGCTAAGGCAACGTTCATGTACCCACAGATATGGTCCCAAGTGCCCCCTGTGGCACGCATGCCATAGGTTCGCCATCATGGGCCTAGGTTAATGTGTTATGAGAACTCATTCACTAAATCCTTTTTCTGAACAGAAACATCCACTGCTAAATATAATGACTCAAAAACAATAATGCAGTGATGCCCTAATACAAGATGTACAAGCAAATATTTAAAGGACAGAATCTATTTTACAGTGACATGGCATCCATTTTGTCATCCAATCCTCCAAGACATTGTGATAATCATATTTCATGAATTAACATAATGGCTAAGATTGTGTTTAAATTCTGAGAAGGAAAATAATATAGGCACCAGGATAGAAAGCAGGGGACAATGAATTCAAGTCCAACCTTAGCCAAGAAAGCCAGCTGGGTGACTTATGTTATGTTATGTTATGTTATGTTATGTTATGTTATGTTATGTT
>WNWU01000029.1:7674028-7686340 GCA_012654045.1 Ptyas mucosa
TTATGTTATGTTATGTTATGTTATGTTATGTTATGTTATGTTATGTTATGTTATGTTATGTTATGTTTTATTTTATTTATCCTCAGCTTTCCTGGGGAGGAAAGCTATGGCAAATCTAGACAGCATACTAAAAAACAGAGACATCATCCTGCCAACAAAAGTGTGTATAGTCAAGGCTATAGTTTCTCCAATTGCAATGTGTGACTGTGAAAGCTGGACCATAAGGAAGACTGAGTGCCAAAGAATTGAGGCCTTTGAACTCTGGTGCTGGAGAAGATTCCTGCGTGTCCCTTGGACTGCAAGGCGATCCAACCGGTCGGTCCTAGAGGAGATCAACCCTGACTGCTCTTTAGAAGGCCAGATCCTGAAGAGGAAACTCAAATACTTTGGCCACCTAATGGGAAAGAAGGACTCATTGGAGAAGAGTCGAATGCTGGGAATGATTGAGGGCAAAAGAAGAAGGGGATGGCGGAGAACGAGGTGACTGGATGGAGTCACTGACACAGTCAGCATGAGCTTAAATGGAGTCCAGAGGATGGTAGAGGACAGGAAGGTCTGGAGGAATGTTGTCCATGGGGTTGTGATGGGTCAGACACAACTTTGCAACTAACAACACCACAAATAAAATAAAAATAAATTGTTTTATTTCAATGAAATATAGTTCTGGTCTTCTTGAGGAGTTGATTTTCTGATTTAGACTACCCAACAGAACTGATAGCCATGCACCTAAGGGGAAGAGAAAGACACCACTGTCTGATTCCTCCCCTTCTAGCAAAACTACAGAACTACACAAAGAAAAAAAATATTTGCCAACAATTTAACTTCTGTATTTGACATCTGACCTTCTTTTCAAGAGCTGATAAATGACAGTAATGTAACTAATCTTCATTGTAATTTAGAAATTGTCATAAAGTGATAACTGATCCTCACAGCATTTGACACTTACCAGGATTTGAAAACTGACATGTAATGGCATTTTGTCTCTTAAAAACAAAAAACAAAAACAAAAAAAGGGTATCAGAATTTCCATCATTTGATAGAAAGAACAGCTATCATTTGAGGCAGTTCTGATCATGTTACCAAATGATGTCTATCTACACAGAAGCTCTGTGTGGCAACAATAGTTACAAAAGTCTTCTACTGTCCATGAAGGCACTAATGTAGAGCCCAGTTCAAGCTTTTCCATTTCTTCTATACTGAGCTTGTATAACATCTACCGAGTCCTCCCAATTTTTGTTGTTCAATTGCTGCCGACAATGGCAAAGACTTTTAGCTGGCCCGATGGATAACCATTCTCTTTATTCTTTCCGAATGAGATAAAATTAAATTTACTAATCCAAGGTTCACTTCACAGTATTTTAAAATATCAGCCAATCAACTTGAGCCAACAGCTTAAGAAAGCTGAACAAAGACAGAAACTGAACCTTACCTAGAGAAATTGCCTTTCTGTCTAGTTAGAACTAAATTGTCAATTTCTACTCTTACAGAGTGGATACAAATAATACTAAAGGCATTTACCTCCCATGTATCAAGAATAATTTTCTGGCTTTGGTCTGAAGAATAAAAGTTCCAGAGCCAAAAAATAAATTAAAAAAAATAAAGATGATTACGATGATTACACTGGGATTAACAGTGGAATAAAGATGATTACACTGGGATTAACAGTGGAATGATAAAATAACAATGGTAATAATTTGAATATTTTTCACTTAAGCAAAAAAGAAAAGAAAACTGAAACAATATATGATTATGATTTACAAACAAAAACTATTTAATTGGTGTTTACAGTAATGGAATAAAGATTTAATGAGCATTATGTGAAGTAATAAATAAATGTAAAGAAGTTATAGAAATGGAAATAATTTTGAAATATAAACATGTTTGAACTATATTGTTAACAGTGAGAATTTAGGGTAAGAATTGAGAAATGTATTAATTGAATTAAGATTTAAGGTGGGTTAATAGAAGGGTAATTATATTGATTAAGTAAATATGAGTAAACTTTTTCTAAGATGGTATTAGTTGAAGTATGTGATTTAAGATTAAGAAATAAGTGTTATGGCAAAATAGAATATATAAAATTTTGTTAAAGATGACAAAAAATTGAAAGAATTGATCAACAAATTGATGACCAGATCAAAGCTCTGTTCTGAAAAGATGTAATTTGTGTGTTTGAAAAAAAAACTTTTTGCAAAAAAAAAAAAAAGTTCCAGAGCCACAAGTGATGTGTTGTTGTTTTTTCCCCAATGCTTTGCTTTGAAAGCCTAAATCCAGTTAGAAAAGGGATTTTTCTAAGTGAACTGCTAGTTGCAATTGTGATACAAACAACATGGTTCGGATGTTTTTCATGAATGATGTAAAACTTCAGGAGGAAAACTATATTTTTCAATAATATCTGGCTAACCTGATTAGCAGAACTGAAGAGGGCAGAAGCCATAGGACCTTTGGTAAACAATCAATTCACAAGCAACAGATTCAATACAGCAACGAAACAACATGTTTTGGAAACGATTAGTTTAACAACGAATAAAGGAAATCCGAGAATTACAAAGATAACAAACACAGGGAGTCTAACCCATTCCCTTAAATGATTTTACAATCATGCATAAGATGTTGGTAATAAGCAAGATGAGTTGGGTGACAGGAAATAGAAAGGCAATATTTGATATAGTGGAGATTTTAAAAATGCGGTGGGATGAATTGCAAGCAATGGACTGTTGGACTTGATGGGTACAACTTGTTTTAGGCAACACAAGAGAAGTGGCGGGGCAACATTATACAACTGGAATTAATCTACTTGTGCAGAGGCTCATGGGCTAGGCCACGGATGTCAAACTCAAGGCCCGGAGGATGGATCCGACCAACGGGATGCTTAAATGTGGCCTGCAGGACTGTCCTGGAAACATTGAAGGACCCACAGTGCCTCTGCCAGCAAAAATGCAGCTTGGGAGGGCTGCAGGGCCCCTCCCGAGCACTGTCTTCACTGGCAGAGGGTTGTAGGAGGCCTTTGCAGCCAAAAATGGAGCTCGGGAGCCCATTTTTGCTGGCAGACTGCTCGGGCCACCATAGGCGCCCCTGACACAAGTGACGTTCAATGGCCACACTCACCCAGGTCATGCCTACCCAAGCCCCCCCCCCCCCCAAGGTCAAACACAACCCTGATGCGGCCCTCAATGAAATCAAGTTTAATTGAGCATCTAGGTTAAGAATAAATACGAAGATACCCAAAGAGATAACTAAAATACTAAAATGATGCAGAGCTGTTGGATTTTTCCAATTATCTCTGGGGAGTCCTGGAAAATTTAAATATTTTAATATTTGGGGTTTTAATATTTTATAATTGGGATTTTAAATAGTCGGGGCCATTGTTTAATTTGGTTTTATTTGGCTTTTAAATTTTGTATGTATGTTTTTTACTTTTGGCTGTTCACCACCCTGAGTCCCCTTGGGGAGAAGGGCGGTATATAAATCTAAATAATAAATAAATAAATAAATAAATAAAATTAGGGAGGATCCAGAGGTCTAAAAAAGAGCAAAAAAGAGCAAGAGCATGATTCTCTTTCTATTAGAAAGAGCGGGGGGGAACAGAGAACCCCGATAATTATTAACCCAAAACTGGGAGTTTGGCCATTCTCAAAACAGTGATCACATGACCCCGGGATGCCGCAACCAGCATAAATATATTTCCAATGCCAAGTGCCTAAATATTGATCATGTGACCGGGGGATACCATGATGGTTGTAAGTACGAGGACTGATTGTAAATTATGTTTTTCAATGCCATTGTAACATTCAGCGGCTGCTACATGAAATGACTGCAAGTCTGGAACTACCTCCATGGAGCTGTCAGGAAGACAGTTGTGATCTAATTCTCAAATGGAATTAGATTCAAGTCTAATCTGGGCTGGTTGGAAGACTGGGCTGAGAAGAAAAGCTCATTGTAGTTATTGAAAACCAGCCAAACATAAACCAAAGTATGAAAGATGCTGGAAAGGGCTAATACAGTTCTGGGCTACATTAGAAGGAGTATTGCATCAAAGGTATGTGAAAGCTGTCAGGTTCCGATGTCATCTCAAATAAATTGCACTCCCAAGCAATTAGTCTTTGCTGAACTATTTCATTTATTGAGAACGACAGATCTGGTCCCAACTTCGTCGTAGCCAATACTAACCCTCTGACCCCAAAACCTTCCCCTTCCGTTCCCCCAAACCTCAACTTCTTATTGGCCATCTTCCAGCTCAATCTTCTCAGCTCCTGCCTCCAACCCCAGGAATTCCCCCCTCCCATCCCATCTCCAAGCAACACTATCTACAAAAAGATAAGGTAAAAATTCAAGCCTCATCTCCTCCTCTTTATGACAGCCTTGAAAGGCTGACATAAGCCTTATTTACTTCTACTCTGTCCTGGTCTGAACACACTTGACAGGTTAGTATAGGTTTAGGGGGAAGTGACACAGGTGGTTGAAATAGAGACTTGGAGATGTGCTCTGTGAAGACAAGCTGAAGAAACCTGAGATGTTCAGTCTGGACTTGGGGGGAACATGAAACAGAGTTCAGATATATAAAAGGAAGGGAAGATGGCGAGAAACCATTGCCAAAGAAAGTAAGAGCCAAGATACGTTGTAGGTAGTTATTTAAATATAAGTAAAACCTTCCTGGTAAGGGACATGGTGGCTCAGTGGCTAAGACGCTGAGCTTATCGACCGAATGGTTGGCAGTTCAGTGGTTCGAATCCCTAGTGGCGCATGATAGGATGAGCTCCCATTACTTGTCCCAGCTTCTGCCAACCTAGCAGTTCAAAAGCACTTCAAAAATGCAAGTAGAAAAATAGGGACAACCTTTGGTGGGAAGAGAACAGCATTCTATGCGCCTTTGCCGTAGAGTCATGCCGGCCACATGACCACGGAGACGTCTCTGGACAGCGCTGGCTCTTCGACTTTGAAACGGAGATGAACACTGCCCCATAGAGTCAGGAATGACTAGCACATATGTGCGAGGGGAACCTTTACCTTTACCTTAAAACCTTACTGACAGTTCTGTGGAGGTATTTCTAGACTTGCAGCCATTCATGTAGCAATCACTCAATGTTACAATGGCATTGAAAAAAGTAACTTACAATCAGCCCTCATACTTACAACCATCACATAGTATCCCCCGGTCACATGATCAGTATTTAGGCACTTGGCAATGGACATATATTTATGCTCATTGCGGCATCTTGGAGTCATGTGATCACTATTTGCAACCTTCCCAGCCAGTTTGCAACAAGCAAAGAGCCATGGTGGTGCAGTGGTTGGAATGCAGTACTGCAGGCTACTACTGCTAATTGCTGGCTGCCAGCAGTTCGCAGTTCAATTCTCATCGGGTCAAGATTGACTCAGTCTTCCATTCTTCCGAGATCAGTAAAATGAGGACCCAGATTGTTGGGGGCAATATGCTGATTCTGTAATCCACTTAGAGGGGGCTGTAAAACACTGTAAAGTGGTATATAAGTCTAAATGCTATTGCTAATGGGGGAAACTGGATTCACCTAATGACTGTCTGACTCACTTAAGAACTACAATGGTTCACTTAATGACTGTCAAAAAAGGTTGTAAAGTTGGGTGCAACTCAACAGTCCCCTTGCTTAGCATTGGGAATTCTGGTGCCAATTGTGGTCATGAGTTGAGGAATGCCTTTACAACAAGTTTACCTTCCCCAGAGGTTAGGATTTCTGTTCAGCCACTTTTCAGACAGTTCATTTGGTTTTCCTGCACACTACAGGGGGTTAGACTAGATCTGTGATGGCAAACCTATGGCATGCGTGCCACAGGTGGCACGCAGAGCCATATCTGTGGGCACATGAGCGTTGCCCTGACTCAATTCCAGCATGCATGCGTGTGCCAGCCAGCTGATTTTTGGGCCTTTTGGACCTACCGGAAGTCAGGAAATGGGCCATTTCCGGCCTCCAGAGGGCCTCCAGGGAGGGTGGGGAAGGCTGTTTTTGCCCTCCCCAGGCTCCTAGAAAGCCTCTGGAGCCTGGGGAGGGCGAAAAGTAGGCCTATGGGGCTCACCTGGCCATTGTGTGCCAAAAGCAGGGGGAGCATGGGGGGGATCATGCGTGCATGCATGGGGGGGTGGGGTGTATTGAATTATGGGTGTGAGCACACACGCACATGACCCTCCTGCGGTCCCCCCACTTTTGGCACGTGACAGCAAAAAGGTTAGCCATCACTGGACTAGATAATCTTTGTTATCTCATTCCAAAGTTCTGTTATTTAATAAATTAGCCCAAACTGTGTGATCCTCATTTCTGTAGGTTCCCAGTTCTATATCTAGGGAAGCTCCTCCGAACCCATCTAATCCTCTCAGCGTTTATTTTCTTCCCTGATGCTGCCACCACCCTAAACCTTTTCCTCGTTATAGCCTGCAGGATTTTCTGCACAGAGCAAAGGACTCTTTTCCCCTCTTAAAGCTATCGTTTATGATTCAGATGCAAGCGCGCTTACATTTTTCTAGACGAGATTTGCACAATGTCAAGGTAAACAAACAATGCATCTGACAAGGCCAAGTTGGGTGAATAAATAATGTGTAATTTGGTCTGTGTCTCTGCTCAGTAGTCAGATTTCCATGCTAATGCATGTTTTCTCATGCTGTAAGAACATTTATCCCATTACCTGAAGGAGAAAACCTTTCTTCAATTTAAAACATTGTAAACTATTGCTTGTGCAAACGTATCAGTAATCATAACACCGGTCCTCAGTTTCATTTCCCAAAAGTTTTGCTCCCTGAAAAACTTTTTATTTTACTTTATTTATTTTATTTATTTGTCAAGAACATATTAGGTAATTTATATAATTATAAGCATGAATTGCATACATGAAATAGATACAAGTAGAGGAAACATTAGGACAGGGATGAAAGGCACACTGGTGCTCTTATGCATGTCCCTTACAGACCTTTTAGGAATGGGGAGAGGTCAACAGTAGACAGTCTTAGGTTAAAATTTTGGGGGTTTTGGGATGAAACTACAGAGTCAGGTAGTGCATTCCAGGCATTGACCACTCTGTTGCTGAAGTCATATTTTCTGCAATTGAGTTTGGAGTGGTTCACTTTAAGTTTGTATCTATTGTGTGCTGGTGTATTGTTGTGGTTGAAGCTGTTGGTGAATATGATCGACCCTTTCAAACTGAACACAAACATAGTTTCAGATTTCCAAGAAAGAAGTCCAGTTGTGAATGTGGAAAACAAATCTTCGGTGACATGTTGCACTTCCTGGTCTTGTATGCTGTAAGACGTTTGTCAACCAGTTGAATGTAGTTTGCTCTGTAATTGCCAAGAAAATTCTCAACAACTTCCTTGAATGCTTTCCAGGTGATTTTCTCTGGCCCCAATAACAGATCCTTGAACCTCTTGCCATCGATGTATCTGATTTGTGGACCAACAAAAATGTTTCCTTAATCTTGGCATCTTGGCAATTTCTTGGAAATATCTTCCTCAAATAATGAAAACCTTCACCTTCCTTGTTCATTGCTCTCACAACATTTTTTTATCAGTCTGAGTTTTATGTGAAGCGGAAGCAAAAAATAATTTTGTTGGGTCAACAAGTGATTCATGTGCCACGTTTTTCTGTTCTGAAATCAAATTATTTTGGAAAGGCCCTTAATGTAATATAATGTGACTCTGTTGTACAGCTGTCCCATTCGCATATGTAACAGCAATACTTGATATATCTGAACTGCATTTCAAACAGCAAAACCACTACTTTTAGATCACCGCAGATATTCCAGTTGTACTTAGCGTACTGATTGTACTTCAACAACAATTCCATGTTTTTGTATGCTTCTTTTATGTGTACCCCATAGCTACCAGGTACTAAAGAATATACATTGCCATTGCTTAAAAACAGAGATTTGTATAAAACAGTATGTGATAGGTTAAAAGGTTATTTTCATGATTAGCAGTGCCAAATCTATAAGATGCACCCAAAAGTATTATCCAGTCAGCCATCTCACACTAGCTCTGGGTATAGAACAGAGCAGGGGTGGGTTCCACTTACCTTTACTACCAGTTTGCAACAGGAGCGCGCACACTTCTGAGCATGCGCAGATCATCAGTGATGATGTTGGGGTGGGTGGGCAGAGCCTCCCACCACCGTTACTACCGGTTCGCAAGAACTGGACCAAACAGGGAGCAATGCACCACTGGTACAGAGGTCATATTCAGCAGCTTCTGACCAGTTCTGGAGAACCATAGCAGAAATTTTGAGTAGTTCAGAGAACCGGTAAATACCACCTGTCAGGTTTCGATGTCATCTCAAACAAATTGCATTTCAAACAAATAGTCTTCGATAAAATCTTTCATTTATTAAGCACGACAATTGATCTCCGACTCTGTTGCAGCCAACACTAACTTCCTGGCCAAAACCCTCCCTTTCCTTTCCCCACTCCTCTACGTCTCATTGGCCATCTTCCAAGTCACTCTGCTCGTAATCTACTGCTTCAGCTCAAAGGAATTTCCCCCCTCCCATCCCATCTCCTAGGGGATAGCATCTCCAGGGAAAGTAAGTAGGTGAAAGTCAAGAATCCTCTTGCCAGATACCCCATCTTCTCCTCCTTATGTCAGCACTGGAGTGAATGCAGCTTGAAGTGCTGACACCACCTCTGACTGGCCCCACCTCCATCTATTCTCTGCCTTCTGAGTCCCAGCTGATTGGGAGGAAATGGGGATTTTGCAGTAACCTTCCCCTGGAGTGCGGAGGGAATGGAGATTTTACAGTATCCTTCCCCTGGAGTGGGTAGGAAATGGAGATTTTGCAGTATCCTTCCCCTGCCACACCCACCAAGCCATGCCCACAGAACCGGTAGTAAAAAAATTTGAATCCCACCACTGGTATAGTAGGGATATTTTTAGGCAAATGTTTGGCATTTAAACTTCCTGGAGCTGAAATAGAATAAGGTTATGAAAAACTGATCACTGTACCTATGAATATTTTCAGTTTATGGGTTTTTAACAATCTCCAGATAATTAGGACAAGTTTAAAATGATTTTTTTTTCTTTGTAATGGCAGAAGGGAAAAATCCTGCCCAATCAATTCACAGTTCTGTGTATTTGATTTGGAATTACCGTATTTTTCAGAGTATAAGACGCACCTTTTTACCCCAAAAAAGAGGGTGAAAATCTGGGTGCATCTTATAATCCAAATGTAGCCCTGCCCAGGCTCTGAAATGGAGGTTTCAGAGGCTGAAAAAAGCTTCTGAAACCTTGATTTGAGAGGCTGAAAAAAAAGCAAGGCGCAGAGCTCACAACCAAAGAACCTGTTGCTAAAATTCACCTCTGGGAACAGCTGATTGGGGGTATTCCAGGAGGCCGATCCACCTGCCAATCAGCTTTTTTCTTATTTTCCTCCCTAAAAACTAAGGTATGTCTTATAATCCAAAAAATATGGGTAAGTTTTCCTGGGTGCATCCTCAGTGCAAAGCCTGTGTTAAGTCACATTCTTGCATTGCACTACTTATTGAATTGTTGGTTGGGCTGCATTCAGCCGATATGCAAAAGAAGCGTTCTCATTATGTTTTTGTTTGTGATAGAAATACATGTTCATTCATGTGTTGAATGGCTAAGGGAACTAGGTGTATTTAGCCTAACTTCAATTTGCAACAGCCACGGTAAGAAAGGCTAATGAAAGGAGAAGAGCACAAAAATAATGGAAAGGGGCCAAACTACTTAGCATTACTCTATTTGACAAGCAGTCCCATCGAAGTCTGTTGTTAAGAGAAATGCATTGGAAAGGAAGAACAGCAGAGTTTGAAAATTGCCTGTAAATAGGTGTTGCACCCGTGGTGACATAGCTTACAAAGACCATCCTTCATCACCAAAGAATAGAATAGAATAGAATTCTTTATTGGCCAAGTGTGATTGGACACAACAAGGAATTTGTCTTGGTGCATACGCTCTCAGTGTACATAAAAGAAAAGATGCATTTGTCAAAAATCATAAGGTACAACACTTAATGATAGTCATAGGGAAACAGTCAATATAAATCTTAAGGATACCAGCAAGAAGGTTACAGTCATAGAGTCATAAGTGGAAGGAGATGGGTGATAGGAACGATAAGAAGATTAATAGTAGTGCAGACTTAGTAAATAGTTTGACAGTGTTGAGGGAATTATTTGTTTAGCAGAGTGATGGCATTCAGGAAAAAACTGTTCTTGGGTCTTGTTGTCCTGCTGTGCAGTGCTCTATAGCATCGTTTGTTTGTTTGTTTGTCTGTCTGTCTGTCTGTCTGTCTGTCTGTCTGTCTGTCTATCTATCTATCTATCTATCTATCTATCTATCTATCTATCTATCTATCTATCTTCTATACCGCCCTTCTCCCGAAGGACTCAGGGTGGTGTACAGCCATATTAAAACACATATAACTCACAAAATTTAAAAACAATTTAAAACGAATATATAAATTTGGCCTGCAAGGTTAAAATTTTGAGGGTAGGAATTGAAACAGTTTATGTCCGGGATGCGAGGGGTCTGTAAATATTTTCACAGCCCTCTTTTTGACTCGTGCAGTATAGAGGTCCTCAATGGAAGGCAGGTTGGTAGCAATTTTAAAAGCCAAATACATTGCATTTATATTTGAATTATTTCTACAGTGGTGCCTTTGACCCTGAGTACCATCTATAGGCACTACATGGAAATAAACAGGGTGAGACACAATAAGTGGACGGGAAACTATTAAGGAATTCCAAGGCAGTAGATCAGACAGGGAATCTGAAAAATATCTCTTTTTTAAGCAATTCATTTCCCTCTCCAACATTCTAGAAACATTTCTTACATATTTATACAAACACATTACAGGTAGGCCTTGACTTACGACCACAATTGAGCCCAAACTTTATGTTGTTAAGTGACATATTTGTTAAGGGACTTTTGCAGAGGGGATCCCATGGTCCCCTGGACACTGTAACCGTCATAAATATGAGTCAGTTGCCAAGCAGCTGAATTTTGATCACGTGATTGTGGGGATGCTGTAATGGTCGTAAGTGTGAAAAACAGTCATAAGTCACTTTTTTCAGCGTTGACTTTGAACAGTCATTAAATGAACTGTTGCAAGTTGAGATCTCCCTGTATAGAATCATAGCGTTGGAAAGCTTGTGTTTCTTAGGCTGGCTGGGAAATTCTGGGAGGTGGAATCCACACATCTGTAAATGGCTAAACCCGAAAAAACTGCATTGAGCAATCATGTCAGTCTTGATTATGTTGCTTCTATCAATGATTATTTGAAGCATCAGTAGCTAATAAGAGCCTTAGGATGGATTGTAAACCATGCTCATGGTGAAATTGGTTTTCTCTAATTGGGAAGGAATGGCCGTTATATGGTTTTACTGTCCCCAAATAACAGTTCCTAGCATTGCAATAAATCAAGATGTTGAAATTCTGCCTGTTAGCCATTAGAAGGATGAGGAGGAGATGGAATTAGTTTACTGAAGACATGAATCTGAATTTCAATCTAAACTAATAATTTTTCTAGACATGTGTTTGATCTGCAATGTAAACTGTTGATATCTATATTATTTGGGTGCTGAAATCTATGCTACCAACCTGCCTTCCATTGAAGACCTGTATGCTACATGAGTCAAAAAGAGGGCTGTGAAAATATTTACAGACCTCTCACATCCTGGGCATAAACTGTTTCAACTCCTACCCTCAAAACGACACTATAGAGCACACCAAAACAACTAGACACAAGAACAGTTTTTTCCTGAACGCCATCACTCTGTTAAACAAATAATTCCCTCAACACTGTCAAACTATTCACTAAGTCTGCACTACTATTAATCTTCTCATTGTTCCCATCACCCATCTCCTCCCACTTTTGACTATATGACTGTAACTTTGTTGTTTGGATTCTTACGATTTATATTGATATTGTTTCCTGATTGCTTATTTGTACCCTATGACTATCATTAAGCATTGTACCTTATGATTCTTGATGAATATATCTTTTCTTTTATGTACACTGAGAGAGTATGCACCAAGACAAATTCCTTGTATGTCCAATCATACTTGGTCAATAAAATTCTATTCTATTCTATTCTATTCTATTCCATTCCATTCCATTCCATTCCATTCCATTCCATTCTATTCTATTCTATTCTATTCTACTCTACTCTACTCTACTCTACTCTACTCTACTCTACTCTACTCTACTCTACTCTACTCTACTCTACTCTCTATTCCATTCTATTCCCTCCATATATTCTATTCTATTCTATTCTATTCTATTCTATTCTATTCTATTCTATTCTATTCTATTCTATTCTATTCTATTCTATTCT
>WNWU01000029.1:7689476-7708084 GCA_012654045.1 Ptyas mucosa
TTCCTTTCCTTTCCTTTCCTTTCCTTTCCTTTCCTTTCCTTTCCTTTCTCCTTTCCTTTCCTTTCGACATAGGAATGGAACTGGGGTTCATGACTTAGATTTTTATTTCATTGATTTCATTCCTTTTATTATTAATTGTTATTTGCCTCACTTTTCTATCAAGAGTGCATGAATTAACAGAATAACAGAGTTGGAAGGGACCTTGGAGGTCTTCTAGTCCAGCCCCCTGCATGAACAGGAGATCCTATACCATTTCAGACAAATGGCTCTCCAGACTCTTCTTAAAAGCCTCCAGTGATAGAGCATCCACAACTTCTGGAGGCAAGCTGTTCCACTGGTTAATGGTTCTCAGTGTTAGGAAGTTTCTCCTTAGTTCTAGGTTGGTTCTCTTCTTGATCAGTTTCCATACTGGTGGGTTGTCCCCGGTTTGGACTGGTTCACAAGAACCAGTAGTAAAACCAACAGGAGGCTCCACCCACTGACCCAAACATCATCATAGGTGATCTGCGCACACGCAGAAGCATGCACAGAAGTGCATGGGCACGATGCAAACCAGTAGTAAAGGTAAGTAGAACCCACCCCTGGTTTCCATCCATTGTTTTTTGTCTTGCCTTCTGCTGCTTTAGAAAATAGATTGACCCCTTCTTAATTGAGTTGAGTTGAATACTTTATTGGCCAAGTGTGATTAGACACACAAGGAATTTGTCTCTGCTACAGAAGCACTCAGTGTACTAACAAGGCAAGTAAACGCATGCAATTTTGTCCTAAAATAAGATATAAACAATAAAAAACAACAAAAGATCTGATATTATGATTATTACTCAGAAGGACTTTGTGGAGAGGGTTTTATCCTTTCTTGAAGATAGCACAAGATTTGTGAGATTACTTGTTTGTTTGTGTGTGTGTGTTTGATTTATATGCTGCCAAATCTTCTCAGACTCCTGGCTGTTTGGAACAATGAAACCCATACGATATGAAAATAACGCATACAAACATGAATATATTTGTGGGGGAAATGCACACAGCTAAGCTAATTTGCAAAAATGTACCCATGTCAAATTTTATATGAGTGGAAATCTACTATTTGACACACAAAGAGAACTGATTCATCCATTCTTAGCTTTCAGCAGGCTGTTTGCTATCGTGGTGTCTAAAAATAATTGCAGACACATTTATGCATTTCCCCATTAAATATTTTGTCATTCATGAAAAACAACCTCAGTTGCTGTTGCTTAAAAAAGCTATAGAACAGCTCCACGTTTCTCGGTAATTGCTGGCGGAAGGGCTGGGGACATGATCTAGCAGACTGTCCATCTGCCTTCATAATACCTTGACCCTGGGTAGAAAATGTTCTGAAAATCAAACTTTGTGAATAGCACCATCGTTTTTCTAAAAATTAGATGGGCTGAGAGATGCAGTTCAAATGATAGCGGGAAATTTCCACAACATTTGGAATTTGGAGGTGTAATTGAAGGTATCAAAGCTGACACCAACCAGAGCATAGAAAAACTCAGCGAAGTAGGGCAACATTGGAAGATGTGGAGAGACCTGACCCATAGAATCATCAAGAATCAAACACAATTGAATCCATATCATAATCATCATTAAATTTTTTTATTACCGTTTCTGTGGATGTGACTTGGTGGGCGTGGCATGGCTTCGTGGGCATGGCTTGGAGGGCGTGGCAGGGGAAGGATACTGTAAAATCTCCATTTCCTCCCCACTCCAGGGGAAGGTTACTGCAGCTGGGACTCGGGAGGCAGAGAATAGATGGGGGCGGAGCCAGTCAGGGGTAGTATTTGCAGGTTCTCCGAACTACTCAAAATTTCCACTACTGTTCTCCAGAACTGGTCAGAACCTGCTGAGACCCACCTCTGATCATCACCATCATCATATGCAGACTTGAGAGTCACCCATGGGGACATGTCAACACACTTTTTAGTTAATTGAAAATTCATTCCAAGATTTAGTCAAAATTGAGTTAGTTCAAAATTCAGTAAGCGCAAAGCATAGAGTGAAGAAAGGATGGAAAAGAAGTCAACCAACCACACAAAGAAGCCCATTAATCTCCCAGCAGATGTCCTTCAGAGACAGCCCCATTGACATCAAGGCTAATAGTCATTGATCCCCAAAACATCCAAAGCAAATTCCAAAGTTGAATTACGCATTGTGTTTTAAAAAAAATCCTTTTGCCTGTCTTTATTCTTCCAAGATTCAAATTGATCGGGGGAGAACTTCCGATTCTAGTAAGTGCTATTGCTAGTCATGTTTCCTTTCTATTTTATAGGAGCTGACTGAGTAATGCCATCTGCTGCTTTAAGAGGAACACCTGCATCTTTCAATGTGTCACTGCCAGACATGGACACATCACCATGGTGCCTCCATCATTTAAGAACCATCAAATTAATCTTATTATAAAGTATAATATTCAGATGCCAGGTCATCCTTCACTCCTTTCATTTCAACAGCATTCTAACACATGTTGTGGATTGGGGGGATAAGCATATTGAATTAAAATGAAGTGTATTATGTATTTTTGAGCAGGTGGGGAAGTAGATAGCAACAACTTGATGGCCACCCACAGAGAATGAATAAGGTTGTCCACATTTCAGAAAGTAGAGATTAAAATCCCTTGTTGGGATCACATGAGAAATTTCTGAGGTGCTGAAAGTTTGCATACCTTACCACACAAAGCCTCTGAAGTATGGCGTACTACAAATCCTACAAACATTAAATATGCAAGGGCACAGAAATTATGATCCACATGTTTGTTAGTATTTCTGTGACAATTGGTCCCCATGCTGAAAAAGATTCAGGAGGCAGTTAGGAGGCTAGCTGCAAACATCTCCCTTCTCTAGGGAAAAGATCCATTAGAACGAAGATGTCCATGACTAATTGGACAGCAGCCATATTTAGTTTTAAATAATTGATAATGAAATAATAATTACTGAAGCCAGAAGGCAAGCATTTCTTAGAAGAGATCTTCCTTTCTCTTTGGGAGCAAATAGTAGTAAAAAGCAAACAATGAAAAGCCACTTCCTTCTTGGATCACAGAAATAGAGTAGAATAACAGAGTTGGAAAGGACCTTGGAGGTCTTCTAGTCCAACCCCCTGCTTAGGCAGGAAACCCTACACTATTTCAGAGAAATGGTTATCCAACCTCTTCTTTAAAACTTCCAGTGTTGGAACATTCACAACTTCTGGAGGCAAGTCACTCCATTGATTAATTGTTCTGTCAGGAAATTTTTTCTTAGTTCTAGTTTGCTTCTCTTCTTGATCAGTTTCCACCCATTGCTTCTTGTCCTGCCCTCAGATGCTTTGGAGAATAGCTTGACTCCCTCTTCTTTGAGGCAGCCCCTGAGATATTGGAACACTGCTATCATGTCTCCCCTAGTTCTTCTTTTCATCAAATTAGACATACCTAGTTCCTGCAACCGTTCTTTAAATGTTTTAGCCTCCAGTCCCCTAATCCTCTTTGTTGCTCTTCTTGGCACTCTTTCTAGAGTCTCAACATATTTTTTTTACATTGTGGTGGCCAAAACTGAATGCAGAAAGATTGTTGGACACTGCAAAAACCTATTAGGAAATGAATTAGTTCTACATGATATATAGCTTTTATAACCCCATCTTTTTCATTTCAATACATCTTGCTAAAAAGAGTGTCAGACTCTTGCTTGGAAAGAACTGGTTTTGGTTTTAGGCAGCTACTAAAGAGATGATGATGATATTGAAAGGAGAAAACCTCTGCCTTGTTGTAGAGGGATTATATAAGAGGGGGAATAAATATTTACGAGGAGGAATCAAAATTCAGAATCATGGACTGCAGATAGGTCATTCAGCTAGACCAGGAGTCAGCAACTGTGGCTCTGGAGCCTCATGTGGCTCTTTCATCCCTCTGCTGCGGCTCCCTGTCGCTGGTCGGCTCCACAATTGATAGGGCTTTCGGTTAGGACAGGTAGAGGAAAAAGGATGCCGCATTAGGAGGAGACTCTATGGTGGGGGAACCAGACTTCTGGTTGGCAGGGGGGAAAGGACGCCATGCTAGGAGGAGAGTCTATGGTGGGGGAACCGGACTTCTGGTCAGCTCCAGAATTGAATGGGGGGCTTCTGGTTAGGACCTTGTGGCTCTTTGAGTGTTTAAGGTTGCTGACCCCTGAGCTAGACCAATTGTTACCAGGTGGTATCCTCTCAATGTACTTGACTACAATCTCTCTCACACCCAGTCATACATTCAGGGAATGACACGTGCTACAACACATCAGATGGGAAAGTATGTCATTGGACAATGGTACTGTATAATAAAAATAAAACATGGCTTGATCAATTCATCCTATACTCTCATATATATGAGGATTGTCTCTCAAGGACAGCACCCTTGGAAGATGGAGGAATCTGAAGCATCTGGGAACTGAGTGGAACAACTATACCAGAGACTGATCATAAAGAAGAGCTATTGGCATCTTTGTCTACTTCTCCATATCTTAAATAACCCAGAAGGCTAAGCTTGCCAGGGCTAAGGTTCAGTGAGTGTTTGAAATTAAAATATTGCAGAAGTTGAACTTCCTGAAAAAGAGTAATCAAACAGCTCTGGGAGAAATACTTAGCTTGGCAGATATAAGAAGCTTGCTGCTTATTCCCAAGGCTGTTTTCAGCTGGAAACTTTGTTCTGCACCTCTTTGATCATACTGTGAACTTCTGATTGTGTACTTGAAGTCATCTATTGACTTCACTATTGACTGTTCCTTGAACTCATTTGTCATTTAAAGACTTCAGTTTTGTCCTAGCTGTAGACATTAGACCACTCTCCCTACGATCCTAACTTTCTCTGACATCGGGCGGGTTTTTTTTTTTCCTATCTCGTAATTATCATGGAAATCATATTTGCTGAATAGATGAAAAGCCACTTCAGCTGAAATAAAATAGGATTTTGGATCTAGATTTGTAAAACTTCGGAGGGCAACCACGTTCATCCATGTTATATCCCTGTTATTCAAACTGGACTGGCTTCCAGTTTCCTCTGAGTGCAATTCAAGGATGGGCACACGCAGGGGTGAAATCCAGCAGTTTCTGACAGCTTCTGGAGAACTGGTAGCAGAAATCTTGAGCAGTTCAGAGAACCGGTAGCAGAAATTTTGAGTAGTTTGGAGAACCAGCAAATACCACCTCTGGCTGGCCCCAGAGTGGTGTGGGAATGGGGATTTTGTAATATCCTTCCCCCAGGAGTGGGGAGGGAATAGGGATTTTGTAGTATCCTTCCCCTGCCATGCCCACCAAGCCACACCCACCAAGCAACACCATGCCCACCAAACCATGCCCACAGAGCCAGTAGTAAAAAAAAATTGGATTTCACCACTGGGCACACACCATACTTCACTGAAATATTGTCATCTAATGGGACACAGAAAGTGTGGCTTTTCTGTGGCTGCCTCTATCTTACAGATACACTCCCTGCAGCAAACTGGCTGGCTCTCCAACTTCCTAGAGCACATGGAGCACTAACTTCTGAAAGACCATTAAAACCTGTTTTTTTTTTTTTATCTAGGCATTGGGGTAGAGTGGTGGAACCCAAATAATTGTTGAGGTGCCCTGGGAAGTTAATCAAAGTATCTGGTTTTTTAAATTTTTTACAGATTTTTATGGTTTTATTTTGTGAACTACTCAGAGTTCAAGATGGGCAGCTGTACAAATCTTTTAAAAGCCAAATATGAGCCAGCAGTGTGCAGCGGCAGCTTAAAAAGCCAATGAAATCCTAAATTGCATTAACAGAGGGATACAATCAAGATCAAGTAAGGTACTAATACCACTCTATAAAGCCCTAGTAAGACCACACCTAGAGTACTGGATCCAGTTTTGGTCACCACACTATAAAAAAGATGTTGAGACTCTAGAAAAAGTGCAGAGAAGAGCAACCAGGATGATTAGGGGACTGGAGACTAAAACATAGGAAGAACGGTTACAGGAACTGGGCATGGCTAGTCTAGTGAAGAGAAGGACCAGGGGAGACATGATAGCCATCTTCCAATGCTTGAGAGGCTGCCACAGAGAAGAGGGGGTCAAGCTGTTTTCCAAAGCACCTGAAGGCCAGACAAGGAACAATGGATGGAAATTGACCAAGGAGAGATTCAACTTAGAAATGAGGAGGAATTTTCTGACAGTGAGAACAATCAACCGGTGGAACAGAAATTGCCGTCGGAAGTTGTGGGAGCTTCTTTACTTGAGACTTTCAAGAAGAGATTGGACTTCCATCTGTCAGAAATGGTGTAGGGTCTCCTGCTTGAGCAGGGGGTTGGACTAGATTTATTCATTTATTATTTATTTATTAGTTCAATTTATATGCTGCCCTTCTCTGTAGACTCAAGGCGGCTTACAATGCATTATAGCAATAGCCTACATACTTTTTTGTATATACCTGCTTATTAGGACTTTTGCCCCCCCCCCCCCAAAGCATGTTGTTCTATACAAAGTTGGCTTATTGCCCCCACAATCCAGGTCTTCAATTTACCTACCTCAAAAAGATGGAAGGCTGAGTCAACCTTGAGCCTGGTGAGATTCGAACTTGCACTAATTGCAGGCAGTTGGCAGCTAAGTGCTAGCACTTAACAGCACTTTAGTCCGCTGCACCACCAAGGCTCTTAGATGACCTATAAGGTCCCTTCCTACTCTGTTAATCTGAATCTGAATCTAAAATAAATAAACACATTTTTAAAATGTGGCTCAGCTAAAGTATGGTTAGCTACACTACAGCTCCATGTATTCTGTGAACTCATCCCCTGTGATTACTTTCTGAGTAAGTGTTGTTCAAATCTAGGCAATTGGATTAATCCAATAAACTATAATTCACATGTGATGCAAGCAAAGCTTAAGTACAGCAATGTTTCTAAAGAAGGAGAGGGATGTTTCTCTGAGCATCTTAGAAGAGGCATTTACCATCTGCTCCCCCAAAGAAATGAATACCTCTTTAAAGAAATACTTCTCTTCTGGAGTTTGATTAATTACTTACGTTTTAAATCTTTTAAATCTCCAATAAAGCTGCTGCACAGTTAATCATGGACACCTATTTTCTGATGGATCTAGAAGATTTCCATCAGTTTGCCTAACTGCCTGTTTGACTAAGCAAAGTTGAGTAATTTTATTTGCCAATAATCTTAAAAACACCAGATCTACTTAAAAACAGCTTGAAGGGGACTCACGTAATATCTGTAGAAACTGGGGCTGTTGTCTGGATTATTTTATACCTAGGAAATCTTTAGACAATAGAGCAGAATTTCTGCATTTTTATACCCTGTTTTCCCGAAAATAAGACATCCCCTGATAGTAAGCCCAATCGGGCTTTTGAGCGTATAAGCCCTCCCCGAAAATATTTAAACGCATGCGTAGCCAGTCCCCATCATTTTCTCTGGTTAGGGCTAGGGAGACAGAGCTGGAAATCAGGTAAGACGTCAAGAGGAGCCCCATCTTGCTTCACGCGCCCCAAAATAATAAGACCTCCCTGAAAATAAGGCCAAGCGCTTATTTTGGGGTTAAAAAAATATAAGACAGGGTCTTATTTTCAGAGAAACACAGTACATCTTTGTCCAGATAACAAGCAAAGGCAAAATTGTGACTCCTGTAAATGTCACTGAATACTGGAGACAGATGCTACTTTTGTTATTAGTAGAACCTGAGACTTTCAGAGGATGCTGTTCTGCTGAAAAGTTAAGAGTTCTAATTACATTGAGATACTTTTCATCCCTTTAATTGCATACAAAAAAATCTCAAACTGAAAGAAAAATAAACGATATGTGGTTATGAAGAATAGCAACAAAAAGAACAAAATAGAATGAAAAGAGCAAAAGAGAAAAGCATTCAGGGCATATCGTGGGATAAAGATGTATGTAATAGAAGTTCTGCATAAACATCTCAGTGAATGGTAGCCCTGCGTCATTATAATTGTCCATAGCTTTTCTGTTTTAATAATTAATTTCTTTGTAAGTTGCATTCTGCCTTGTGTCTTGGTCTCTAGTGGTTATTTACAGAGCAAATGCAAGACTCCTCAGTAAAACTCTCCTTAGGACTAAGTTTTAGTAATGTAGTCTTTAGTAATCTTCTTCCTGGCATGTAGTGAAGCTTTAGGTCAGATGTCGGCAACCCGTGGCTCCGGAGCCACATGCAGCTCTTTGGGCCCTTTGCTGTGGCTCCCTGTCAGCTGAACCCACCACTGGCTGTCCCCGCCCTCCACCCTCCCCTACCAGTCACTCCTTGCCTATGAAGGTAAGGGCGACGGTGGGGGATGGAGAAGTGGCCGGAGATGATTCTACGGTGCATCATCTCTTCTGGAGCTTCTTCCAGCCCTTGGAGCTGGGCGTGCCTTGGTTGCTTGGGGAGATGCACAACCTGCTCTCCACCCCGAGACACTGGCCCAACCCAGCTGTGACTGATGCCGGCCTCACTAACATGAGGACTGGTAGGGTGGGAATGGGAAAGGGAGATGGGCCCACAGTGCCCAGCCACAGCTTTAAGAAGCTCAGGGCAGCAGAAAAAGGGGGCTGGCCCTACCTAACCTCGCACACCCAGCCTGGAGGTCAGGCCCAGATCACCCTTGCCAAAGACGCTCGCCAGCCAGTCAGCCTGCTGTGCTTTGGCCAAACCTTTGCTTTGGATCTCCCCACTCATGAGCGCCCTCCCGGCCCCACCACAGTCGGCCAGGGAGTCATGAGAAGAGAGGGAGGGGAAGGAGGGGGAAGGTCACCAGAGCCTTAGTGCAGGAGCAAAGTGGCCCTGTACTTGCCTTTGCGCCATATTTGTGCTCAAGGCAGCCCTAGCCTCTGAGAGTGTGAGAGTGCCTCATAACCTGCCCAACACCTCATCAGAATCAGAGAGGGGGGAGAGAGCGGGTGAGAGAGGGGGGGAGAGGAGGATATAGAGAGGGAGAGGGTGGGAGAGAGAGGGGAGGGGGAGAGAGAGACAGAGAGAGAAAAACAGAAAGATATACAGAGAAAGGGGGAGAAGGGGGAGCTAGAGACGGAGGGGGAGAGAGGGAGAGAGAAAGAGATACACAGAGTGGGAAGACACACACACAGAGATAGAGAGGGGAAAGAGAGAGAGAGAGAGACATAGAGAGACACAGAGAGGGAGAGATACAGAGGGAGAGATACAGAGAGAGAGGGGAGAGGAAGGGGGGAGGAAGAGGGAGGGGGGAGGGAGACATAGAGAGAGAGATGGAGATACAGAGAGAGACAGAGAGAGGGAGGGCGGGAGAGAGAGAGAGAAATGTCAAAAGGGTTTTGTGGCTCTTGGTGTTTTTTAACAACCGATTCTCTGCCCTAATGACCAGCTGAGTAAGTGTGACTGGGAGTGAGTGACATCGAGTTGGTCACGCCCAGCCAGGTATTATGGCTCCTGGTGTTTTCTTTTCTGTAGGAAATGGGTCCAAATGGCTCTTGGACTATTTAAAGTTACAGACCCCTGCTTTAGCTGGATCTTCAGTTGCTTAGAGCTAAAAATCTACAATCCTAAATTCCTGGTGGAGGAATAGTATAGACCTACGGCAATGTCATTCCCCCCCCCCTTTAATATTGACCCAAATGCATTCAAGATAATTTTCATCACTCTTGTTCTCTATTTCTGTAGAGATGTAGTTGTTTCTTATATATAGTGCAACTCCACCTCCTCTTTTATTTGGTCTATTTCTTTTAAATAATTTATATCCCTCTAGCTGTATGTTCCATTTGTGGGTTTCATCCAACCAAGTTTCTGTAATGGCAACAATATCATATCTGCCCTCATTTACTTGAATTTCTAATTCACCCTGTTTATTCCTCATACTCTGTGCATTGGAGTATAGCAATGGTGAAATCTAAAATTTGTTACTAACAGTTCTGTGGGCGTGGCTTGGTGTGGGGGGGTAATGTGACTGGGTGGGCGTGGCCAATTTTTTTTTTAACTTTTAAAACCATTTTTTCTACAACCTCTTCAGCAAAGAGGCTGGGATCATCAGAAGCTGATGATCGGCTAGGATCATCAGAGGCTTTTAAAAGCATTTGGCGATCCCATCTGAGCCGCACGATCATCAGAGGCTTTTTTTTTACTTTTAAAAGCATTTTTTCGGCTGAAGAGGTTATAGAAAAAATGTTTTTAAAAATTAAAAAAGAAGCCTCTGATGATTGTGTGACTCAGCTGGGCAGGGGGAGGGGCAGGGATTTTTGCTACTGGTTCTCTGAACCACCCGCCTTCATCGCTACCGGATCGCACAATCTGGTCTGAACCGGGAGCATTTTACCCCTGGTGTATAGACATTTGAGTCCATTTTGATTGGCCCTGTGTTTACTGTCTACATACCTGTAACTGTTGTGACCCAGGCCCACGTAGTTGATATTAAATGCAAAACAGTTCCAAAAAACAAACAGATTTTATTAAAACAGGTGAGAATTAACTCATTCTCAGCGTATTCTAAATGAAATGAAAGCAAAATCCTTAAAACACCAGTCTTAAGTTTATCTCTAACCTTGGGAAAATTAGGCAAACTGCCAAAGGCTTTTCTTGGCAACAGTTCAGGAACAGAAAAAATAACTACAGCCAAACAAGAAGCAATTCTCTCAATGGTTGTTTTCTGGCAAAGAGGCCAAGAACCGTTACTCCTCTTTTAAGCCTTATGGGAGCAGCCAGTCATCTCTTGGCCCTACTCCCGAGTTGTCCTCTCTGCTTTAGCTGCTCCTGCCTTCTGGCAGCTCTTCTCATACGTGCACTAGGAACTGGCTCCTCCTGTTCCTCTGCCTCTCTACTGTCAGCCTCTGGAGGCTCCGGAGTCCACACATCACTCCCCGATGGCCCTGGCCCCATCTCTGCCTCCAACGCAGAGCCCTCATCTGGGCCTTCCCCAGCCTCCAGGACTGGCCCATGATCTTCCTCAGCCTCATCGCTGTCCGACTCCGCTGCCAGCTCCTCAGGCTGCTGGCGGACCACAATAGTAACCTGTGTTGTGCCTGACTGCCCCTACTTTCTTGCCACCTGTTTGATTAGTGCATATGGTATGGCACTTACTATTCAATGCTTGGTTTTGCTTGACAGCAGGGCTGATAATCTCACCCACACAGACATCTATGTTACATGCACTGATAACCCTATTAATTTTGGATTTGGAAGTCATTATCTTCTCTTCTGGTCTAGATTCACCCCTGGACTGAACACAATCTCTAAAGCCTTTTGACTTTAGCTTACTTGCCCTCTGCTCCTAATTGAAATTCATTTGTGAACATTGGTTTGGCTCCCAGCCCTATTGTGAGTTACTGGCTTTCTTTATTATTTACTTGATTATCAGTTGCTTGTTCAACAGTCTAGACAAGATATTGTCAGCATGTATTTAATATCTTTACCTAGTGGAGAATTGACTATTATTTTACTGGGCTTTTAAACAAGAACTGGCATAATGCCTCCACCCTGGGTTTGATGTCCTAACGGAACCATTTCAAGCTTCTTGACCAAGAAATCCAATAAAAAAAATAAAAACTTTCCTGTGGATACCGAACAGCTTAACTACCAGTTGTAAGCAAACATCCATTCAGGTAGAAAGAAGGTATAAGAATAACTTCAGACAAAGCAATTGAACTCAATGAGATGCATCCTTTTTTTCAGCCAAGGGTTGTCCACTTTCCAGAGTTGCCTTTCTAGCTCTCTGCTTCAGAGTAAGCACCGTACATTTTAAAGACAGAGAACATTTTAATTCTAGCAATTCATCCCTTTCCAACTGAGACACTAAAACTCATGATATTCCATGTTTTTGAGTCTCTGCCATTGTGATTGCTGACTATGATTTTTTTTTCTCCTTTCCCCCATCCATTTGGTACATTTGTCTCCTCTGTGAGCACAGTAGTTACTAGCTTTCTTAATTCACTGAATGCCAACCAAGATGTTTTTCTCCTTGGCACTGTTGTGGTCCACCAGCAGCCTGCAGATCTGGCAGTGGAGTCGGACAGCGATGAGGCTGAGGAAGAACATGGGCCAGTCCTGGAGGCTGGGGAAGGCCTGGATGAGGGATCTGCATCAGAGGCAGAGATGGGGCCAGGGCCATCATGGAGTGAGGTGTGGACTCCCGAGCCTCCAGAGACTGATAGGAGTGAGGCAGAGGAACAGGAGGAGCTTGTTCCTAATGCACACATGAGAAGAGCTGCCAGAAGGCAAGAACAGCTCAAGCAAAGAGGACAACTCAGGAGTAGGGCCAAGAGATGATTGGCCCCTCCCATAAGGCTTAAAACAGACCAGCAACGGCGTTTGGGCTTTGCCGGAAAACAACGTTGGTAGCTTCATCTTCTTCTTCGTCTACGTCTATTTAGTTTTGTATCTGTGACTTCTGAACATTTGCCAAGAAAGGCCTTTGGCAGTTTGCCTAATTGGACTAAGGTTTGCGATAGGACTGAGGAATTTATGTTGGGAGGTGTTTGCTTTAATTTAGTTGAACGACACTGGGAATGAAATAATTCTCAGCTGTTCGAATAAAGTTTGTTTGTTTTTTCACTGACTGATTTTCCTACTACTTACTTAGGCCTGGGTCACAACAGGCAGGTCCAAGTTCTTCTCTCCATATGGGCAGAGAGTTGTTGAGCAGAACGTTGCAGACAGAAAGACATTCTCTTCTATCCTGCCACTTGCTCTTGAGTCTTCCTCTCTCCTGTTTCAGAGGCAGAAAAGACTTCCGCTTGTTTCAAATTCTCTTTTTTTTTCATCCTCTTCTTTGCCAGGTCAACAGCAGGATGAATTTGGGGCGGGCGGATTGTTTGTATTCATCTGGCTCCAGGGGTGGGCTTCAGATCCTTTAGCAACGGGTTTGCTGCCCCTTGCTGGGTGGGTGTGGCCATAGTGGGCATGGCCTAGTCAGCTGCCTGCACTACAGCAGGGGATGCATTTTTCGTCCTCCCCAGGCTCTGGAGACTTTTCTCAAGCCTCCAGGAGGGCGAAAACAGCTTCCCCCAGGCTCCAGAGGCCCTCCAGAGGCCAGAAACAGGCCCATTTCTGGACTTCCAGAACCTGCAGTAGGCATGTTTTTTGCCCTCCCAGACCCTCTGCGCGGCCTCCACACTTACCTGGAGTGATGAACGGGCCACATGGAGTCCTCGGAAGGGAGGGGTGGGCGTGGCCAGCTGGGGTGGCATTTGGGGGTTTGCCAAACCCCAGTGATCCTTGGCTAGAGGATCGCCCGAACCCTGCCGAACCCCCAGGAGCCCACTCCTGTCTGGCTCCTTTTTTTTCTCCCACTAGGCATTTCCTGCAGCTTTACTCCTGGGGATAGACACTCCCATTCTGAGGTCCTTCACCATAACTTCTTTTACCCTACTACTTATCTACTATAACAGGAGTTTGTTTCTTTTGCTGATCTTTACTTATTTGGCAAATCTTGAGGAACCAATTCCAATTATGCAATGTCATAATAATGCAGCTATTCCTCGACTTACAACAGTTCATTTAGTGATGTTCTAAGTTATAATGGTCCTGAAAAAGGGGACTTAACGTCTATTTTTTACAATTACAATGCTTTGCAACATCCCATGGTCATGTGATCAAAATTCAGCTGGCTTGGCACCTGGCTCGTATTTATGACGGTTGCAGTGCCCTGGGGATCTTTTTTTTTTTCTTTCTTTCTTCGTTTGACCATGCCTCCTCTGCTCTGTAACCATCAGTCTTTTATCACAAAGGCGCAGTCATCCAAAAATCTGGACAAAAAAGGGGTAAACACACAAACAACCAGGCAACCCACCCAGACTCAGAGCAGGAAGCCGAAAGGGAGGGTATGGATTGCAGTCGCAGTGCCCAGAAAAGGGACATTCAGGTAAGACAATGTCCATTTTCCAGTGCGCTGCTCCTGAATCCTTGGATGGGATATACCCAAGCTCAAGTATCCTGGGAAGGAGGCTGACTGCTCCCCGGATCCAGGATTGAATGAACATTCTGTAATACCCTCCTCCCAAAAGATGCCTCAGCCGAGGCATAGCTGTTGAGTTTGTAATGTCTTATAAAGGGAGAAATCGATGACCAAGTGGCCGCCCTACAAATATCATCGATGGAAGCTTGAGTAGCCCAAGCAGCTGTAGTAGCAGTGCTGTGTGAAGAATGGGGTAGAATCCTGTCTGGTAGAGGCCGGGCCTTGAGTTTGTACGCCTTTGAAATGCAAGCCTTAATCCACCAGCCCACTGTGGACGAGAGACCTTCCTGCTCATGGACTACGGGAGAAACGACACTAAAAGAGCTTCTGTCCGACGAAAAGGAGCAGTCCTCTTAATGTACCTTCTAAGTGCCCATCGCACATGTAACATGTGGCCCTCTGACAAGCAAAGTCAATGGGGAAGCCAGATTCACTTAACAACTGTGGCAAGAAAGATCGTAAAATGGGACAAAACTCACTTAGCAAATGTCTCACTTAGCAACAGAAATTTTGGGTTCAATTGTGGTCATAAGTCAAGGACAACCTGAACCTTTAATTACCTTTTGCACCTAGACTTTAACTTTCTTATTTCCTCCCAGAATCTAAGTGCACCCACAAGGTTGTAAGGTGTTTATTTATTGCAGAGTAGAATTGGAGCTGAAACCAAACTGACAGTGCCAGTCTAAGCCAATCTCAAATGCCATTTTGATGTTCCGCCTGTTGAAAATCACTGTGGATTTGCTGTTGCTTTTCTCTGCTGGATACCTTGACTTCTCAGGAGGCACAATCTGTATTTAAGAGGTGAAGGCTGAGCATCAATTCAAGGAGACACTTAATTTTTGATCAGCTTCTTTGCATAAGTATTGCAGGAAAATTAACTTGCAGGCATGCTCGTAAAAAGCCAACTATGCAGATGGAATTAGAATTTAATATCAAGATGTCAGATGTCATTCTTGCAAATCTTTCGCTGTTCTCTATTTATTGGCATTCCCTAATGGCAGTTTTTTTCCTCCTCTGCTTCAATCACAAAGATGGACCTAGCCAGTCAATTCCATTGACAGCCTCTTTCCCCCCCCCCACCCTCCTCAGAAGAGTAATTACACAGAGATGGATAAATAGCGCCTTGGCATATGCAAGATTTCACTCCCTGAGGCCTATGAACAGTACAATACCCTTATTATCTGTGTCTATTAAGACATGATGAGTGCTAAGAGGTTAATCTGCAAAGTACTACTGAGAGTCAGAAAGAATTAAAGACAGGCGGTCTAACTTCTGATTTATCAACACACAAATAAATGCATTTCTCCAAACTTGTGGGACTGATTAGTAAGATGCCAAAGTTTATGGTAATGTGCTCATGAAGTAGAACTGGTGAGGAACAGTAATTTAGGCCCAGAAGGGAAGAAATAATGCATTTATTTGTGAATAAATGTTTCCATTAAATGGTTTCCCATTATTTCGTTGCATTCAATCATTCCACTGGTTCCTTAGCTCATTTATTTTGGAAGTTAGCCCCACTGTGCACAAAGATAATGGTCACATAATTGTGCTAAGATATTTAAAATCATGGGTTGTTGACCAAGCCATAGTAGCCTCTTTTACATATTATGTATTAAACCACAGTGAGAGAATCCACACATCAGGAAAGAAGCCATATTATAGCTTATCCTTTGAGTTATGTGTGAAACACATAGGATTGCAGTTTTTAACAAATTCCCTTGCCTGTATTTCCCCCCTCTCCCAAAAGTAATAAAACTTCTTTTAAAAACCCACCAGGTTTGTAACTATTATTGTACATTTTGATCATAAATTTCATAGTTTTAATTATATGCTGTGTGAACAAGTGTTTCATTTACTCTTTCTGAATCTTTGCCATTTAACTTGAGTCTTTCATTATAGGAGATGGACAGCAATTTTCCTCATGTTATACACATTTTATCTATCCCAATTTGCTTTCTTCTAAGTTAAATAGCTCTGTACATAATAGTCTTACCTCGTATAGGAGTTAGTCTGCCGCTTCAGCATTTTGTTTTGATGTTTCTTTCATCTTTTCAAGCTGCATAAGAGGTGGTAGCATTCTAAGCAGGGTTGCCAGAGACTGGTATAAAAACATTGGCATTTGAGGGATTTTTTTGTTTTTACTCTTTTCCTTAAAAAAATGGATTTATTCCACAGTTTCGAAGACTCCCCAATAACTTTCAACAGAGGTTTGGTCAAAATCCTTTAAATAATTTTAATCCAAAGAAGTTAAGTCAGCCACATCCCTCTAAGCTTACTGTACTTGCTAACACTCTGGGCAAATTCTGAGAGAAGCAAGATAGGACTTAGCTTGATAGATGCCCTGTTGGTTCTTTTTAGCAAGTAGAGACTTTCTACATGCTTAATAATATTTTCTTGAATAATGCTTTCCCTCAATATATCCAGAATAGCAACCGAGAGAGTTAACCTGTGACTTTTTCTATCTTCACGTTTTTCTTAGATGGTAAGAACATCCATTGTCCATTGTTCAAACATTTAATAGAGAGAATGATGTTGGAGTTATGTTCCATTTTTTGGAGGAAGTTCTACCAGGGATGAAATCCAACAGGTTCTGACAGGTTCTGGAGAACCGGTAGCAGAAATCTTGAGCAGTTCGGAGAACCGGTAGCAGAAATTTTGAGTAGTTTGGAGAACCAGCAAATACCACCTCTGGCTGGTCCCAGAGTGGGGTGAGAATGGAGATTTTTCAGTATCCTTCCCCTGGAGTGGGGTGGGAATGGAGATTTTACAGTATCCTTCCCCTGCCATGCCCACAAAGCCACGCCCACCAAGCCACACCCACAGAACTGGTAGTAAAAAAATTTGGATTTCACCACTGAGCTCTACCATTTGCGTTTTAAGTACCACAAGAAAGCTCAGATGCCATTTTGACTTTAGATCATTATTATTCTTAGTTTCTGTAAAAGTGTTTTGATACTATTTGCCTGAAATCCTTCCTGGAAATATGTTTTGTTACAAGCAGTGGTGGGATTCAGCCAGTTTGCACCACTTCGGGAGAACCGGTTGTTAACTTTCTGAGCAGTTTGGCAAACTGGTTGTTGGAAGAAATCATTAGGGCAGAGAACTGGTTGTTAAATTACTTGAATCCCACTCTTATATCTTTTGTGCTGAAATCACACATAATTCATTCAACCACTCTATAGTTTCCTTGTTAACTCTTAGAATTCCTTTAATGTCCCTGCTGGGCAGTCTTTCAACTGCATTTAAAATTACATTCCCTATTTAGGATTAAAAAAAATAAATACTGTGTGAATATTATGGGAGAGATGCTTGCCAGACTCATTTTGCATAAGTTAGCATTCCTAATCTGCTGCTACATGTAGAAATTTCATGGTAAAAGATCAGCAGCTTTTAGCAAACTAGCATGATTAGACTATGCTAATTTTTAACCAAAGAACCAAGTGTCCGTGTAAAGTTTGGAAGCTTTTCTTTTGCTTCCTTCTGAGATAAAAGCTGCTAAATCTTTACTATTTAAAAATTGCTTTCTGTGGTGGTTAATGAGATTCAGAATAATAGGGTATTTGGTGGTTGGACTCAGACTATTAGAGATGCTGTCTCTAAAATACATCCATTTTCATTTTTTCTCCCTCTGAAATGCTATTTTTATGAAGTCTATTTTTTAATTCTATATTCTTTTTGTAAAAAAAAAATACAGAGAATAAGCAGAATGGACTTATTAAATGGACTATTTTTCTTAGCTTTCCAGTAAATTTAATGAACCTTTCTAGATTTAGCAGTGCCATCTCATGACGATCACAAGAGTAATAAGCCTATTGGATGATTAATAGAATTTCAATCAACCCCCAGCATAACCTCCTCCTTTTTCAATCCTATATTGCCTTAAGTGGAATGTATCTTATAGAAATTTGCCTAGATAATTGTTTGCACAGTTGGCTTGCTTGAAGGCTGTATTTTGCATTTAGAGTAACTAGGAGGGTAAGAATTAGATACCTCAGAAATGAGGGTCTTGAGGTTTGCATGCTGGGTGGAAAGAATCAACCCTAATCTTGTGCAGTTTCTTCTCCGGTAATATCGCACTACTAACCAAAGCATACCAAACCTTTGCTCAACTAATTCTCTGGAACCTGCACTGCATATCGGACATTAATACAATCGAACGTGTCTAGAAATATTTCACAAGAAGAGTCCTCCACTCCTCTGCTCGCAACAAAATACCTTATGCCACCAGGCTTGAAATTCTGGGCTTAGAAAATATAGAACTACTTCATAGCCCCTTCAGTATGACCTAAGTGTAGCTCATAAAATTATCTGCTACAATGTTCTACCTGTCAATGACTACTTCCGCTTCATCCGCAATAATACATGAGCACACAATAGATACAAGCTTAAAGTGAACCGCCCCAAACGTGATTGCAGAAAATATGACTTCAGCAACAGAGTGGTCAATGCCTGGAATGCACTACCAGACTCTGTGATTTCATCCCAAAACCCCCAAAATTTTAACCTTAGACTGTCTACTGTTGACCTCACTCCATTCCTAAGAGGTCTGTAAGGGGCGTGCATAAGTGCACCAATGTGCCTACCATCCCTGTCCTACTGTTCCCCTCTATTTGTATCTATTTTATGTATCCAATCCATGCTTATATTTATTACCTAATATGTTCTTGACAAGATAGATAGATAGATAGATAGATAGATAGATAGATAGATAGATAGA